>CM042850.1:2088887-2124232 GCA_023653725.1 Bungarus multicinctus
GGGGTCATGGGATCACCTCTTGCAACCTGTGATGACCCAAAGGGGCGTGGCACAAAAATAACAAAAGTCACCAAAGTAGAATAAATTCCCTTTAATGCCTCCAACTTGAGCCTCAATGTCCAATTATCCTCGGCTGGATAACGAACTCTTCCAAAAACAGTCTACGAAGGGCAGAAATGCAGTCCGAACCCAAAGTAAAGATAATTAGAAATTTAAAAAAAAACAACACAAACCATGCTGAAGTAATTAACATGGCAGACCAGTATGATAACTTGCAGATTTCCAAAAGATAATGAGGCACACACACAGTTGGGAGGATGCCAAAACCCAGATAAGTCTCCACCAAGAGAATGCACCCTTTGCTTCCAGCAATTTTGCCATGCCCTTTTAAACATCTTCCCAGCTGCAGCCCATGAAGGGGATCAGGGCCCTTTCCTCCCCCATAAACCATGTTGCTCCCTTATCGCTCCCTCCTGCGTGCCCTAGGATGAAGAGGGGATGGGCCTGGGTCTTCCTCTGAATGCCCAATCGGACTGGGCCCTTCCCCAGTTTCTTCCACAGCCACCGGAGCCCCACTGCCACTGCCTGTCGGCTGTTCCATCTCCTCCTCAGAATCAGAATCCAACTGGGGCCCGACAACCTTCCCAGCTGGCTTCCAGTAAGCAAAATCAATTGGGGAGAGGGAGCCAGATTCACTTAAGGACCACATCATTCACTTAACAACTGAAATGATTCCCTTAACAACTGCATCATTCATTTAACTGCAATCATTGACTTAACAACTTCAATGATTCACTTAACGGCCTTGGCAAAAAAAATAAGGTCATAAATTTAGGCATGACTCCACGAACCACTGTCTTGTTTGGTCAACAAATATTCTGGTCCCAGTTGTGGACATAAGTTGAGGACTACCTGTATTCTTTGCCGCTTTGTACTACCCACCCGGAAGAAAGAGGTGGCTTTCTTATTTAAGGTATTTACCTTATTTATAAACACTGTTTCAGCCTGCATTGAGCAGGGAGTTGACTAGATGGCCTCTAAGGTTGCTCCCAACTCTGGGGTTCTGTCTTCTCTCCTGGGCCACATTCTTCTTCCTCCCTTCCATGTTTTAAGTCAGGGGTCTCCAACCTTGGCCACTTTAAGACTTGTGGACTTCAATTCCCAGAATTCCTCAGTCAGCCATGAATGATAGAGTTGGAAGAGACCAGAAGGGCTATCTAAGTCAGGGGTCTCCAACCTTGGCCACTTTAAGACTTGTGGACTTCAGCTCCCAGAATTCCTCAGCCAGCCATGAATGATAGAGTTGTAAGAGACCAGAAGGGCTATCTAAGTCAGGGGTCTCCAACCTTGGCCACTTTAAGACTTGTGGACTTCAGCTCCCAGAATTCCTCAGCCAGCCATGAATGATAGAGTTGTAAGAGACCAGAAGGGCTATCTAAGTCAGTGGTCTCCAATCTTGGCCACTTTAAGACTTTTAGACTTCAACTCCCAGAATTCCCCAACCAGCCAAGAATGATAGAATTGGAAGAGACCAGATGGGTCATCTAAGTCAGGGGTCTCCAACCTTGGCCACTTTAAGACTTCAACTCCCAGAATTCCCCAGCCATCCATGTCTGTTTTGTTTTTTTCTCTTAACCTCTAAAGTGGAGAGAGATTGCAGAGGAGGGGATTACAAGAGAGCAAGTTATGCTGGCTGGGGAATTCTGGGAGTTGAAGTCCACAAGTCTTAAAGTGGCCAAGTTTGGAGGTCTCTGTTTTTAAGATCACCTGGTCACAGCTGTGAAACCAGAAAGAGGACCTGGAGTGCGAAGGATAATATTTTTGGGAAAGGCAATTTAGGCTGGATGCAATAAAAACAGCATGTAAATTTCCATTGAAATCCAGTGTGCGTGCACATGCAGATAAAAACAGCAACACTGAGCAGAGAATTTCGGGTTCCTTGGAAGAAAAATCTAAGTTTATTACGATTTTAATTTGTTCCCTGATGCCTTTGGTCCCCTGAGCTTCCCAACGGTGACTCTCCCAGTCCTATACAGTTCTCCTTCAGCAAGTTTAAAAAAAAAATCAGAATTAATATGGAACAGCAACAAATCTAGAAAGGCCTGGCGTATATATCTTATTTGATGACTGACTATTAACGCTGTAGAAGTAAAGGTAAGGTTGAAAGAAGCGTCTGCAGCCAGCTACTTCTGAGATCCAGGTTTTCTACGGCTGCAGAGATCCATCAAGAATCAGCAAACCGGTTCCCTTAGGAACAATTATTTGGTTCGAATGGATCTACTCGAAGGAAATTCATCAGGCTTCACTTCCAGATGTTCTCCCCCGTAGGGATTATGGCATCTGTTCTTCATGTGCGTGTTTCTGAAATAATCTGAAACACACCAATAAGTGTTTTTTTTTTTAAATTAAAAAAGAAAAAAGATTTTCTGTTCTATTGCAACATTCCCTGAAGCTCAAAAGTCTGCGGGAATTGGGTCCGAAATAATTTAAAATTCACGGTTGGGCGGGAAGTTACTGACTCCGAAACCCATCCTGCTGGGGAAAGGAGGGGGGGGGGAGACCTGTGCTAAGGGCAGCTGAAGATGGGGGATACCCTCCCCTTTTCCATAGCTGGCATGGGGAGCTGGCACAGACCCATTGGAATTGGGGTGGGGGAAAGAACCATAGATTTGGAGAGAGGGTGAAAAAAAAGCTCTTTCTTTGATCATATTTTTTCCCAGACAGGAAGACAGTGGAAACCCCTTCCTCACAATTCCTGATACCGGTTTGTTTGTTTCATCCGGACTCTGGAATTTGTTCATTCACAAGAATCAAACCCCCCTCCCCTAATTCCTTTGGGAAAATCAACCACGGTAATCCTCCGCCATCCGTATCCAAATTATTGCAAGGAATCTTCGCCAGCTACGTTGGCAGAATAGATTGGTTCGGTTCGTGGCATTTTCTGGTTATCTGTCACCCCACGAGCATTAAAGGAGTGGAGCGGGGGCAGGCTTTGCCCCCAAAGGGCAAAATTTAAAAGTTATGGCAGGGGGGTGCAGCCCGGGCTTGGAGGGTTGGGGTCTCAGCGGAAGGCAGCCCCGGCATTGCACAAAGCTCGCTTTCCAGGAAAATCCGTGCCAGGCCACGGTGGAGAAATTCGCACAACCGTCCCCCATTTAATGGGCAGCGAGGAGCCTCAGCCGAATCCAGAGTCCTGGGTTCGAGGGTGGAGCATCCATTAGAGCTGAACAAACAAAGCTGGCTTTTTAAAAGTGGCTTTCGGTTCTCCGGGATTAAATCCGTCCCTTTGGAAATCATACAGAAATGGTCCTTTCTGTCTTCGAGCGTCCACAACTTTTCCACAACTGGGGGACTTCCTGGTTGCCTCTCATCTAGCTTGCTAGCCAAGATTGTTTAGGCGCTCCGGATTAGCCACGGTTAACAACTATGCTAGTTATCTAGACAGGCTTAAGGCACAGCCTCAGTCCTGCAGCCACATCTCTGCAGTCCCTTCTTCTGAGATAAGGTTGGTTTTTTTCCCCCTCCTTTCTAGTCTCCCCTCCAAGCTTTGACCAGCTCTGACTCTGCTTAGCTGCCAGATGCCACCACAGGGTTGGCATCTCGGGATACGGGGCAGCTGGCAAAGGGCATCCCAATCCTGGAGCTCCAACCCAGGGCCCCTCAATATCTCATCCAGCTGGTGCTGGCTGCCCCTCGGAGGTCCAACCGACAGGAAATCAGAGGAAGCTGCCCCAGAGAGAAAACTTGGGGTGCTGTCAACCGCCCTGGCAAGTTTAGGAGGCAGGCGTCACCAGTTGTTCTTCAAATCTGCCCGGTTTCAGAGGCCGCCCGGGCTGGCCCGCCTGGGGTCGCTGTCCTGCTCGTACCGGTACTGGTACCCCTCCATCTGATCCCGGCACGCTTCCCGCAGATTGTTCAGCCACCGCTTAATGCCCCTTCGGTTCAGGTAAAGCACCATCAAGAAAACCAAGCCGATCAGTGCCAGCACGATGCCCAGGAACACGTAGGAGACGGTCTCCAGCTCCTTCGGCTCCGGCCCGCCGACGGGCTCCAGCAGCCCCCAAGCCGCCCCTTCCTCCAGGCACTTGAGCTGGCGCGGCTGAAGGCGCAGCACCAGCGCGTCCCGCAGTTGCGGCGGGGCGGCGCAGCGCAGCTCCCGCCGATCCGGCGCCCGCCACGTAGCGTTACCCAACCAGAGCAGCAGCGGTCGCAGAGCGAGGCAGTCGCAAGTCAGGGGGTTGCCCGCCAGCTGCAAGCGCAGCAGAGGCCCAGCCAGCCCGTCGGGACGCGGCGCCTGGAGCGAGTTGTTGCGCGCGTCCAGTTCTTGCAAAGAGGCCGGCAGCGCCCAGCCGGCGGGCAGAGCGCGCAGCCCGTTGCCGGCCAGCTCCAGCCGCGCAAGGCTGAGATTGGCCAGAGCCGAGCCCAGCACCTCCTCGGCCGTCCGGCCGTCCGTCAGCGCCCCGTTGAGGCTGAGCCGGTGCAAGCGGGCGCAAAAGAGGAACGCGCCGGGCGAGACGCGACGCAGCGGGTTATGGCTTAAATCCAGCGCGGCCAAGGACGGCAGCCCGGCGAAAGCCGCCTCTTCCAGCGCTTCGATGCGGCTCCGGAGCAACGCCAGCAACGTTAAGTGGAGCAAGGGTCGGCGAGCCCAGCCCCGCGGTTCCCAGCCGCCCGCAAAGGCCGCCCGGTTCAGCACGGTGAGGTTGGCGCCCACCACGGTCAGGTTGCGCACCGCGGACGGCAGCTCCGCCGGCGGCTCTTGCAGCTGCACGAAGCGGCACTGCACCGTGTCCGGCGTGGCGAACCAGAAGCAGGGTGAGCAGCCCCGGCTCTGCAGCAGCGGAGGGAGGAAGAGGAGGAGGAGGAGGAGGAGCAGCGAAGGGGGGCGCCGGGCCATGCTTAACCCCGCTCGGGCATCCCCGCGAGCGCGGCCCGGGTGGGCTGCCGGCTGCTTCTGAGGCTCCGGAACCGCCGCCGCCTGGCCCCGGGAGAGCGCTGTTTCGACGGCAGCCGGAGGGAAGTGTGGCCCGGGCGCGGAGAGGCTGCTCCGGACGGCCCAGGTGGGAGGCGGGGAGAGCCGAGGAGGCTGCCCCGGCTCGGCTCCGGGGAGGGAGGGTGGGAGGGAGCGCGCGCGGGCTTCGGGGGCGCGCGCCTCCGCTTGGCTCTCCTCCGGCTGGGACGCTTTGGGTACCCTCCGGCTCTCTGCACGTTCTCAGAGGCGCTCTCTCTGCCTCTTTCGGGCACTCTCCGGCTCTCTGCACGTTCTCAGAGGCTCTGTGCCTTGTCTGCCTCTAGTTTGGGGGCGGCGGAGTGGGCAGAAGGGACCCCCTCCCCTTTGGCGCCTGGCTCTCTCCAGCTCTCTGCACGTTCTCAGAGGCGCGCTCTCTGCCTCTTTCGGGCTCCCTCCGGCTCTCTGCGCGTTCTCGGGAGCTCTTGCTGCCTTTTCTTTCGGGGCGTCCTACGACCGAGTGGGCAGAAGAGAGACCGGCCCCGCCCCGAGTTTGGCGCCCGGCACTCTCCGGCTCTCTGCACGTTCTCAGAGGCTCCCTCTCTTGCCTGCCTCTTCTTTCGGGGCGTCGGACGGCGGAGTGAGTCGAAGCTTTGTCGTCTGACACCCTCCGGCCCTCTGCACGTTCTCAGAGGTGCTCTTTCTTGCCTGCCTCTTGTTTGGGGGCGTCGCTCAGCGGAGTGGGCAGAAGGGAGCCCCGACTTTAGCGCCCAGCTCCCTGCGGCCCTCTGCACGTTCTCAGAGGCGCTCTCTCTGTCTCTTTCGAGCACTCTTCGGCTTTCTGCGCGTTCTCAGAGGCGCTGTGCGTTGTCTGCCCCTAATTTGGGGGCGTCGCTCAGCGGAGTGCGCAGAAGGGAGCTCCGACTTTGGCCTCCGAGATCCTCCGGCTCTCTGCACGTCCTCAGAGGCTTTTTCCGTGCCTGCTTCTTCTTGAGGGGAGGTGGGGGGCGCCGGATGGCGGGGAGGAGGGAGCGGCTCTTTTCCCCACGCTGTCGGCGGAACGTGTCCAGGGGAATCTCCCCCAGGAGTGGGGGTGGGGGGTGGGAGAGGCGAGGCGAGGCGCAAGTCGCGTGGCTGCGCCCGGAGCGATGCGGGGGAGGGGGGTGGGGTGGGGGAGAAGGATGCTGGAAGGAGGCATGTGAAGGACGCGCGTCCCAAAGGTTTTTCTCTAGAGATGCCCGTTGTAAGGACAGGACTGGGTTACAGCAATTAATAATATAGAATAGAATAGAATAGAATAGAATAGAATAGAATAGAATAGAATAGAATAGAATAGAATAGAATAGAATAGAATAGACAGAGGAGAGGAGAGGAGAGGAGAGAAGAGAATAGAATAGAATAGAATAGAATAGAATAGAATAGAATAGAATAGAATATAGAATAGGAGAGAATAGAATAGGAAATAGAAGAGGAGAGGAGAGGAGAGAATATATGGAATGGAATGGAATAGAATAGAATAGGAGAGAATAGAAAATAGAAGAGAAGAGAACAGAATAGGAGAGAATAGAATATACGGAATGGAATGGAATAGAGAATAGAATATAGAATAGAATAGAATATAGAATAGAATAGGAGAGAAGAGAATTCTTTATTGGCCAAGTGTGATTAAACACACAAGTAATTTGTCTTGGTGCAAATGCTCTCAGTGTACATAAATAGAATAGAGTAGAATAGAGGGGAGGGTGATAAGGAGTGATGAGAAGATTAATAGTAATAGTAGTGCAGACTTTGTAAATAATTGGACAGTGTTGAGGGAATTATTTGTTTAGCAGAGTGATGGCGTTTGGGGAAAAAACTGTTCTTGTGTCTAGTTGTTCTGGTGTGCAATGCTCTATAGCGTCGTTTTGAGGGAAGGAATTGAACCATTTTATGTCCGGGATGTGAGGGGTCTGTAGATATTTTATCTGATGGTTATTACCTTTATTATTTGATTTTAAGGGTCTAAGAAGCATTGGAGAGCAGGAAGAGTCCTGGACAGAGAAGGAGGACGAGGAATAGGTTCTCCTGCTTGAGCAGGGGGCTGGACTAGAAGACCTCCATGATCCCTCCCAGCTCTATTCTATTCAATTCTAAGCAGCATGCATGGAAAGGCAGGGCCTTCTTAACAGCATGATGGATTAGCTGGGCAAACCAGTGTCCTGAGGCCCCTACGTCAACTACTCACAGGAATAGAAATGTAAATGGTCGATCACATTAAACTTATATTTATTTTACTGGCACTTCCAACGAAATCGGTGTTGAAACATTAAACACATACTCTGCAGCAATATGTTGCTGTCTTTATGGGATACAAGGTGCATTGAAGGGTTAATATCAGAGGTGGGATTCAGCCGGTTCTGGCCAGTTCTGGAGAACCGGTAGCGGAAATGTTGAGTAGTTCGCAGAACCGGCCAATCCCACCTCTGACTGGCCCCGCCAACCCCATCCCTTCTCTGTTTCCTGATTGGCTGGGTCTCCTTTGGTTACCCTGCCCAGGAGAACGGAGCTGGAAAGCAGGTTAGTGGGTGGGGAGGGAAGGGGGATTTTGCAGTATATCCTTCCCCTGCCACGCCCACCAAGCCACCAAGCCACGCCCACAGAACACCACACCCACCAAGCCACGCCCACAGCTGATCGGCTGGGTCTCCTTTGGTTACCCTGCCCAGGAGAAGGGAGCTGGAAAGCAGGTTAATGGGTGGGGAGGGAAGGGGGATTTTGCAGTATATCCTTCCCCTGCCACGCCCACCAAGCCACCAAGCCACGCCCACAGAACACCACACCCACCAAGCCACGCCCACAGCTGATCGGCTGGGTCTCCTTTGGTTACCCTGCCCAGGAGAAGGGAGCTGGAAAACAGGTTAATGGGTGGGGAGGGAAGGGGGATTTTGCAGTATATCCTTCCCCTGCCATACCCACTAAGCCACGCCCACTCAGCCAAGCCATGCCATGCCATGCCATGCCATGCCACGCCCACCAAACCACACCCACAGCTGATTGGCTGGGTTTTCTTTGGTTGCCCTGAAAAAGGAGAATGGAGCTGGAAAGCAGGTCAGTGGGGTGGGGAGGGAAGGGGGACTTTGCAGTATCCTTCCCCTGCCACGCCCACCAAGCCACGCCCACAGAGCCGGTAGTAAGAAAATTTGAACCCCACCTCTGGTTAACATACACAGGTTAGTGTGGGCCCCTATGCGTGTGGGGCCCACGGGCAAGTGCCCATCTGGTCCGTGCGTTAAGATAGCCCTGCGGAAAGTGGGGAGGGGGGGCATTCACACATGCAGGTCAGCAACGGATGATCATAGTACTGTGTGCAACCTGAATTAAGCCGGGAATGGAGGATCTGGTTCTGTTTATTCTCTTTTGTGGAATCCCTCCTGCAAAATGACCTCGGAGCATTTTTGTAGCTTGATTGTCACACACACACAGAGAGAGAGAGAGAGAGAGAGAGAGAGAGTGGCGTTAGATTTGCCAAGAAGACTAGTTTAAGAATAGGGAGTCCTTGAACTTACGACCACAACTGAGCCTTTCTGTTGCTAAGTTCAGGGAATTTTGCCCTATTGTACGGCCTTCCTTGCCTCGGTCATTAAGTGAATCGCTGTGGTTGGTTAAGTGAGTAACACAGTCGTTAAACGAATCTGCTTTCCCCCATAGACTTGGCTTCCCACCAAGCCACATCTGCAAAAATGGTAGTTAAAAAAAAAAAAATTGAATCCCACCACTGGTGGGAAGGCTGCCGTGGTCGTAAGTGTGGAACTGCCAGTTCCGGTGGTCTTAAGTGGTGGAGCATCTTGCCTCACAATCAGGAGGCTGTGAGTTCGATCCTAGGTAGAGGCAGAGATTTGGAACAGACTCTCCTGCTCCAGCAGGGGGTTGGACTAGATGATCTCCAAGGTCCCTTCCAACTCTGTTATTCTATGAATTATAAGCCACCTTTTTTTTTTTTGTTTGCCAGTGCTGCAACTTCAAATGGTCCTTAAATGAACGGTGATAAGTCGAGGACCAATTGTATTTCGTCAAAGCTTTATAGCAAAAAACCTTCAAAGAAACTATTAGCGGATCACGCAAACACAATTTGTGTGGGTTTTTTGGCCGTTGCCGTGTTTTATTGTCCATTTTGCCATCTGAGAGTCCTCTTCGGAATGGAGACGTTCCGTTTTTAGCTCTGGTTCGATCCCATTTCTCTCCTATCTTTATTATTTCGGGCTTTCAAAAAAAATAAAATAAAAAAAGACTTCAAAGAGACTTTTAAAAAATTAAATGGCTGCCCTTTTGAGCTTCGATTGAAATAGAAGGAGATGAAACTGGAGAAGAGCGAAAACTGGGGAGGGGGCTGCGAATGGGCTTTGTGTGTGTGTGTTTGTGTGTGTGTGTGTGTGTGTGTGTATGGTGAATATGGAGAGATTCTTTTTTTTTTTTTTAAATCGGGACCCTTCTGGAAAAAGGTTTTTTTGGGGACCTTCTGGGGCAGCTTAATATATATATATATATTTTTTAAAAAAGAACAACCTCACCAAATCTGTCTGACGTTGTTTCAAAAACACCTGCTTTTTCGAAAGAGTGTCTTGCCTCTTTTGTCTTTTATAAATCATTTTTTAATGAAAAGTTTTACAAAGAATATAAGAAGCAACCCAAAGAAGGAGGGAGGGAGGGAAGGAGGGAGGGAGGGAGAGAAGGAAAAACAAGGGAAAGGAAGGAAAGAAGGAGAAAGAAGGTAGGAAGGGGTGAAGGAAGGAAAGAGAAAGATAAAAAACAGGAAGAGAGAAAAGAAAGGAAGGAAGGAAGAAAAGGAAGAGACAAGGAAGGAAGGAGGGAGAGAAGAAAGGAAGGAAAAAGGGAAAGGAAGGAAAGAAGGAGAAAGAAGGTAGGAAGGGATGAAGGAAGGAAAGAGAAAGATAAAAAACAGGAAGAGAGAAAGAAAGAAGGGAAGAAAAGGAAGAAAGAAAAAAGAAAAAGAAAAGGGAGAGAGAAGAAGGGAAAGAAGAAAGGAAGGAAAAAAGGGAAAGGAAGGAAAGAAAGGAGAAGGAAGGTAGGAAGGGATGAAGGAATGAAGGAAAGAGAAAAATAAAACAGGAAGAGAGAAAGAAAGAAGGGAAGGAAAATAGAAAGAAAGAAAAGGGAGAGAAGGATGGAAGAAGGGAGGGAAGGGAGAAAGGAAGGAAAGAAGGAGAAGGAAGCTAGGAAGGATGAAGGAATGAAGGAAAGAGAAAAATAAAAACAGGAAGAGAGAAAGAGAAAGAAAGAAAAAGAAAGAAAGAAAGAAACAAAGGAAGGGAAAAAGAAAGAAAAGGGAGAGAGAAGGAAGGAAGAAGGGAGGGAAGGAAGAAAGGAAGGAAGGAAAAAGGAAAGGAAGGAAAGAAGAGAAGGAAGCTAGGAAGGATGAAGGAAGGAATGAAAGAGAAAGATAAAAAACAGGAAGAGAAAGAAAGAAGGAAAGAGAAAGAAAGGAAGGGAGAAAGAAAAGGGAGAGAGTCAAGGAAGGAAGGAGGGTGGGAAGAAGGAAGGAAGGAAAGAAGGAAAAGGGAGAACAAGGAAGGAAAGGGTGAGAATAAGGAAGGAAAGAAAAGCAAAACTATGGAAGGAGAGAATAATAGCAGCAAGAAAAAAGCTCACTTTAAAATTAATTGCATTTGA
This sequence comes from Bungarus multicinctus, assembly GCA_023653725.1. Taxonomy (NCBI): domain Eukaryota; kingdom Metazoa; phylum Chordata; class Lepidosauria; order Squamata; family Elapidae; genus Bungarus; species Bungarus multicinctus. The sequence continues at coordinate 2,099,503 of CM042850.1, forward strand.
ACTGCTCCTTAATTGCATTTGTATTGTATTTGAATTTATATTGTTTCAGACTTTGATGCTGTTAGTTGGTTCGGTGTTTTAATTTTGCATTTTCAGTGACGTTGCAAAAAAACTCACCAACGGTCAAAGAAGGGAGCCAATGTGGTTCCTTTTTTCTATTACTCAGATTTTTTTCCCCCAATCCTCAAAAACCACAAATCCTAAGTGCATCTTTTTTTTTTAATCCATATCATGCCAAAAAAAAAAAGTCTACAGTTGTTTTTTTTTTTCCCTTCTTCTTTCTGGTCTTCATTTCCCCTTTTAGCAAACGAGGTTTTGCAAACTCAGCAGAAAGACTGGAAAAAGGGCTCTGGATATCACACACATTTTTGCTTAGCTGAAGCCGTCCGTCTCTAATTTTTGAATCGCTTTGGGGCAACCATCTCTGGCAGGTCACAGCCTCCAGACACCGGAAAGATTGCAGAGGAAGCAGTTTCCAAAATATCTCCTGGACTTTATGTGGCTTCTAAATAGCTTGGCCTCATCTGTTACATGATTCTTGTTGCCACAATATAAAGAAAGAGGTTGAGACTGCCACAAGGTTCTGTCTTAGGCCCAAGATTCTTCAATATCTTCATTAATGACTTAGATGAGGGAATAGAAGGGGAACTTACCAAATTTGCAGATGATACTAAGCTGGCAGGAATAACCAACACTCAAGAAGATAGGCTCAAGATCCAGATGGATCTTGACAGACTAGAACCCTGGGCCACATCTAATAAAATGAAATTCAATGTAGAGGAAAGGAAAGTCCTCCACTTAGGCAAGAAAAACCCAAAGGACACATATAGACTGGGTGAAACCAGGCTCAATAGCAGGAACTGGGAGAGAGATCTCGGAGTCTTAGTGGACAACCAGCTAAGTAGGAGCCAGCCGTGTGCAGCAGCAGCCAAAAAAGCCAATGCAATCCTAAGTTGCATTAACAGAAGGATACGATCGAGATCAAGGGAGGTGCTAATACCACTCTGTAAAGCCTTAGTAAGACCACACCTAGAGTACTACATCCAGTTTTGGTCACCACATTATAAAAAAGATGTTGAGGCTCTAGAAAAAGTACAGAGAAGAGCAACCAGGATGATGAGGGGACTGGAGGCTAAAACATACAACGAACATTTGCAGGAACTGGGCTTGGCTAGTCTAGTGAAGAGAAGGACCAGGGGAGACAGGAGAGCAGCTTTCCAATAGTTGAGGGGCTGCCACAGAGAGGAGGAAGGGGTCAAAGCTATTTTCCAAAGCACCCAAAGGCCAGACAAGGAAGAATGAATGGAAACTGAACAAGGAGAGATTCAACCTGAAATAAGGAGAAACTTTCTGACAGTGAGAACCATCAACCGATGGAACAGAAGTTGCCCTCAGAAGTTGTGGGAGCGCCATCACTTGAGACTTTCAAGAAGAGATTGGACTGCCATTTGTCAGAAATGGTGTTGGGTCTCCTGCTTGGGGGTTGGACTAGATGACCTACAAGGTCCCTTCCAACTCTGATTATCTGTTATCTGACTCTGGGAAGAGTGCAGAGAAGAGCTACAAAGAGGATTAGGGGACTGGAGGCTCAAACATATGATGAACAGTTGCAGGAATTGGGGATGCCTCTAATTTGATGAACAGAAGGTCTAAGGGGGACATGGAATAACAGAGTTGAAGGATCTTGGAGATCATCTAGTCCAACCCCCTGCCTAGGCAGGAAACCCTACACCAGACAAAAGGTTATCCAACATCTTAAAAACTTCCAGTCTTGGAGGATTCATAACTTCTGGAGATAAATTATTCCACTGGTTAATTGTTCTAACTCATCTAGGTAGAATTGCTGGAAAACTTAAGACTGAGCTTCCTTTTTATTCATTATTGTTATATTTTTATTCATTAAACATGACACTCGGTCAACTGAGCATTTAAAAATGTATCAGAAATATCATTGACAGGCACTGATGGTTGATACGGTTAATTGTTCTAACCGTGAAGAAATTCCTCCTTAGTTCCAGGTTGCTTCTACTCCTGGATGAGTTTCCATCCGTTGCTTCTTGTCCTGCCTTCAGGGGCTTTGGAGAATAGCTTGACTGCCTCTTCTTTGGGGCAGCCCCTCAAACATTGGAAGCCTGCTATCATGTCTCCCCTGGTCCTTCTTTTCATCAAACTAGACATCCCCAATTCCTGCAACCAGTCCCCTAATCCTCTTCGTTACTCTTCTCTGCACTCTTTCCAGAGTCTCAGCATCTTTTTTTTACAACTGGATGCAGTGATAGCATGATAGCATCTTCCAATATTTGAGGGGCTGCCACAGAGAGGAGGAGGGGGTCAAGCTATTCTCCAAAGCTCCTGAAAGCAGGACAAGAAGCAACGGATGGAAACTAACCAAGGAGAGAAGCAACTTAGAAAAGGAGGAATTTCTTGGCAGTGAGAACAAATAACCAGTGGAACTGCCTGACACCAGAAGTTGTGGGGGGCTCCATCACTGGAAGTTTTTAAAGAAGAGACTGGAGAGCCACTTGTCTGGAATGGCATAAAGGTCTCCTGTTTCATTCAGGCCCTGATTTCTCATAAGTGTTCCACCCGAAGGCGAGAGGATGCCAAGCACTAGGCAATCAATAAACCTTCTGAAGGATTTGTGGGCAAATGCAGAATGATAATTTAAACTTAAAAAAGACCCAACAACCCACGAAAGTGCAGTAATGGGATTTTTCTGGCTAGGAAATTCTTCTCGAAAGGACATTGACACAGAGTGGGGTTTGTAATAGCCACAACAACTTAACATCAAAAACGTCATCAAAAAAGCACAACAAAGAAGGTTCTTTTTGCGCCAACTCAGGAAGCTCAAAGTGCCCAAGGAGCTGCTGATCCAGTTCTACAGAGGAATTATTGAGTCAGTCATCTGCACATCCATCACTGTCTGGTTTGGTTCTGCAACCCAACAGGACAGACACAGACTCCAGAGAGGAATTAGGACTGCAGAAAAAACAATTACTACCCACCTGCCTTCCATGGAGGACCTGCATCCTGCACGAGTCCAAAAGAGGGCTGTGAAAATATCTACAGACCCCTCACATCCCGGACATATAAACTGTTTCAACTCCTTCCCTCAAAACGACGCTATAAAGCTCTGCACACCAGAACAATTAGACACAAGAACAGCTTTTTCCCGAAAGCCATCACTCTGCTAAACAAATAATTCCCTCAACACTGTTCAACTATTACAAAGTCTGCATTACTATTAATCCTCCTAAACTTCCTTTCACTAATTTCCTCCCACTTATAACTATGGCTGTAATCTTGTTGTTTGTATCCTAACAATTTATATTGACTATTTCCTAGTATGATTTGATTGTTTATTGTACCCTACGACTATCATTAAGTGTTGCACCTGATGATTCTTGACTCTTGACAAATGAATATTTTCTTTTATGTCTACTGAGAGCATTTGCACCAGAGACAAATTCCTTGTGTGTCCAGTCACACTTGGCCAATAAAGAATTCTCTTCTCTTCTCTTCTCTTCTCTTCTCTTCTCTTCTCTTCTCTTCTCTTCTCTTCTCTTCTCTTCTCTTCTCTTCTCTTCTCTTCTCTTCTCTTCTCTTCTCTCCACTCCTCTCCTCTTCCATCCTCTTCCATCCTCTTCTCTTCTCTTCTCTTCTCTTCTCTTCTCTTCTCTTCTCTTATCCTCTCTTCTTCCATCCCATCCCATCCCATCCCATCCCATCCCATTCTATTCTATTCTATTCTATTCTATTCTATTCTATTCTCTCCTCCCCTCTTCCCTTCCCTTCCCTCCTCTCCCCTCCTCTTCCATTCCATCCCATTTTGTTCTATTCTATAACAGAATAGCAAGATTTGGAAGAGACCTTTGGAGGTCTTCTAGTCCAACCCCAGTTCAAGCAAGAGACCCCATACCAGGAAAATCCTGTACCATTCTGGACAAATGGCTGTCCAATCTCTTCTTGAAAGCCTCCAGGGTCGAAGCATTCAGTTTCTGAAGTTCTGTTCCATTGATTAAATTGTTCTCACTGTGAAGAAATTCCTCCTTGGTTCTAGGTCGCTTCTCTCCTTGATTAGTTTCCATCCGTTTCTTCTTCTCCTGCCTTCAGAGCATCATCTTCTTTTAACAAGCCCATAATCCCTTGCATTGGGTGGAGCCTGGGCAACTGAATGGAGTTAGCAAGGTGTTTTACTGGCCGGTTGCCTTTCCTGTTGCTAGTGCGGAGTTTTGCTTCAGCAGATATATTCTCATCGTGCCCAGAGAGAGAGAAATATCTGCCTCTACGGGCAGATCGAACTCACAGCTTCCTGATTGTGAGGCGAGAGCTTTATTTATCTGTCAAACTATCTAGCAATCCACCCGTCTCTCTCTTCCTTTCTGTGTGCTTTTCGCAACTTTGCGCAACACATAAATAACTTAGCAAGCCCCGGATGGACATCGTGCTCAACTTATGACCGCAAGTCAGTCCCAGGTTTCTGTTGCTAAGCGAGACGGTTGTGAAGAGAGCTCCATTTCTAGGCCACCATCCTTCTGTCCTTCTTCTGCCTTCAGGGGCTTTGAAGAATAGCTTGATTCCCTCTTCTTTGGGGCAAACCCTCAAATATTGGAAGATGTTCTCCTGTCTCCCCTGCTCCTTCTCTTCCCTAGGCTAGCCAGGCCCAGTTCCTGCAACTGGTCTTCGTAAGTTTTATCCTCCAGTCCCCTCATCCTCCTGGTTGCTCTTCTCTGCACTCTTTCCAGAGTCTCAACATCTTTTTTTAATATTGTAGTGACCATAACTGGATGCATCACGCAGTATTCCATGTGTGGCCTTTACCAGGGCATTATAAAGTGATATCAACACTTCATGTGATCTTGATTCTCTCCCCTTGGTTGATGCATCCTAGCATTGTGTGCAGTGGTGGGATTCAATTTTTTTTACTACCAGTTCAGTAGGCTTGGCTTGGCTTGGTGGGTGTGACTTGGTGGGCATGGCAGGGGAAGGAGACTGCAAAATTCCCCTTCCCTCTCCACCCCACTAACCTGCTTTCCAGCTCTGTTCTCCTGGGCAGGGCAACCAAAGGAGACCCAGCCAATCAGCTGGGACTCAAAGGGAGGCAGAGAAGAGATGGGGTTGGCGGGGCCAGTCAGAGGTGGGATTGGCTGGTTCTCCAAACTACTCCAAATTTCCACTACCGGTTCTGGAGAACCGGTCAGAACCGGCTGAATCCCATCTCTGATTTGTGTGGCTTTTGGGAGCATACAGATTGCGTCGCCATTAGGCATCCGTTTAAGCACTGGAAATCAAGGGAATGAATAACAGAACAACAAGACTTGGGAGGGAGCTTGGAGGTCATCTAGTCCAACCCCCTGCTCAAGCAGGAGATCCTATGTACAGTGACGTACAACCTTGGAGCTTCTAAATCTCGTGTTTTGGAAGAGGCAGTTTGCCTCCTGTTGAGCCACGCTAGAAATTTCAGCTTTTCTTTTCGGAGACAAACTTCCTCCAAAATCTGCAGGGCTTCCTTCTGCTCTCCTCACATCCCAGGGTGCCCATCATCCACCGATGCCTCTTTATCACAAACATCATCACCGCAAGGAGAGGGGAAGGAACTCACGAGCAAGGATAATGCCTTTCGGTTACTCGCTGAGTGGGCTGATAATGGAAATCAGATCAATGTTCTATTTTTAGTCTGCATACAAGCGGTCTTTGTCAATCTTGGCAGCTTTCAGAAGGGTGGACTTCAACTCCCAGAATTCCCCAGGCAGTGTGGATAATAATAATAATAATAATAATAATAATAATAATAATAATAATAATAATAATAATAATAATAATAATTTATTTATATACCGCTCCTCTCCCGAAGGACTCGGAGCGGTGCACAGCCATACAATTAAAACATTAAATATATAAAAATTAAAACTAAATTAAATTAAAGGCCCTGGCTGAAAACAATTAAAACCCCTCCCTTAAACCCTAAAATTTAATATAAAAATTAAAACACCCAAATCTAAAATCAGCCCAAGCCGGCCTGGTCAAAGAGCCAGGTTTTCAAGGCACGCCTGAAGGTCCCCAGGTCCGTGGCTGTACGTAACTCCCGGGGCAACCCATTCCAGAGGGCAGATGCCTCCACAGAGAAGGCCCTATTCCTGGGGTCACCAGCCGGCACATAGATGCCAACGGGACCCGAAGGAGACCCTCCCTGTGGGAGCGCACCGGACGGTGGGAGGAAAATGGCAGAATCAACATCAGGTCTCAAAATTCCCCATGAATGGACTGCTATTCCCAGAATTCTCTAGCCAGCATTCTTTAAAATGGGCAGACTTCGACTCCCAGAATTCCCCAGCCAGGATGCTTTAAGATGAATGGACTTCAATTCCCAGAATTCCCCAGCCATATGCTTTAAAGTTGATGGATTTTAGTTCCCAGAATTCCCCATCTAGGGTCTTTTAAAGTGGAGTGGACTTCAACTCCCAGAATTCCCCAGCCAGCATGCTTTAAGATGGATGGACTTCAACTATGAAGTCTGTGGCTGGCTGGATAATCCTAGGAGTTGAAGTCCATAAGTCTTAAAAGTTCCAAGATTGGACAATCCCTGGTTTAGGGTCTCCTGCTTGAGCAGGGGGTGGGTGGGCTAGATGACCTCCAAGTTCCTTTCTGACTCTGTCCTTCTGTTATTCCGATTGCTGAGAGGTGAAGAGCAGGGGGAAAAAAGGGTGCAAAACTTCTGCCCATTCTTGTGAGCCAAGAGATGAGATAATGCCCAAGTAAGCAGCTTTCGCTGCCGGCCTCGGTTGGGAAGGAGTGTGTGTGTGTGTGTTTGTGTGTGCACGGTGCACACCAGAGATTTATGTGAACGTTTACTGTTCCTGGAAATGGAAAGCCGGCAACTGCTGAAGCAAGATCAACCCCTGGCCATAAAATCGAGCAAAAGCAATTTAATTCAGAAATAGGCCTTGGAAGGTTGGGCTGCTTCGGATTTGTATGTCTGCATTTTTGGAAGGGTGGAGGAAACTTGGTTGTGCTGGCAATGAGTAGAATTAACAACTGCTCCAGGATGGTCTACTCTTTTCCTTCCTTCCTTCCTTCCTTCCTTCCTTCCTTCCTTCCTTCCTTCCTTCCTTCCTTCCTTCCTTCCTTCCTTCCTTCCTTCCTTCCTTCTATCTTCCCTCCATTTCCTTCCTTCCTTCCTCCCTGTCCCATCTTCCCTCCCTAACTTCCTCCCTCCCTCTCCTCCCTTCCCTCCTCTTCCCTCTCTTCCTCCCTCCCTAACTTCCTCCCTTCCACCCCTCTCCTTCCTTCCCTCCTTCTATCTTGTCTCCATTCCTTCCTCCTCCCTCCCCTCCCCTCCCCTTCCTCTGCTTCTCTTCCCTCCCTGTTATTCCTTCCCTCCTCTCTTCCCTCCGTTTCCTTCCTTCCTTCCTCCCTATCCCATCTTCCCTCCCTAACTTCCTCCCTCCCTTCCCTCCTCTTCCCTCTCTTCCTCCCTCCCTAACTTCCTCCCTTGCATCCCTGTCCTTCCTTCCCTCCTTCTCCCTTCCCTCCATTTCCTCCCTCCCTCCCTCCTCCCCTCCCCCTTTTCCAGGGGTCGTGGTCCATCTTCATCCCTTCTGAAGTGCTGCCCATTCCGTCCCAGCCTTTCACTGCAGCCAACAACCTCACTTCATTTGTTCTGCTCTGCCAACTCTTTTCTTTGAGCAAATTTAACGCCTTGTAGAACAACTGTGGTTCTTTGCAAGATTGCTGTTGTCTTGCTGGCTGTGTGTATGTGTGTTATTTTGTGGCTGAACGAGACATTTTCTTGTGAGGGTTTTTCTCTCTCTCTCCCTGCTGATTTATCTATTGTTTCTAGCGCTCGGACTGACTCCTGGCCTCATTAGTTGCTGGTCGGGCCATCTGGCTGAAGGAAAGCTGGGAATTTTTTTCCCCAACTGCTAAGTTTGTCTCTGCAAAAATAACCAGGGAGGTCATTAACTTTTGCTCAATAGCAGTTGGTGGGATATTGTTATTCCTTTCAACCCGTTGAGTCTGGTTTGGGGTTTCTAGCTAGGAATGATTGAAAGAAGGAATACGAAGAGAAGAAGGAGAGAGAGGAGAGAGAGAAAGAAGGGAAAAAATGAATGGAGGAGGGAAGGAAAAAGGAAAAGGGAGAGAGAGAGAGAGAGAAAGGAAGGAAAAAGAAAGAAAAGAATGGAATGAAAAGGAAAAAGAATAGAAAGAAAGAAGAATAAAAAGAATAAAAAAGGAAGAGGGAAGGATGAAGGAAGAGAAAGGAAGGAAAGTAAAGGAAGAGGAGAAAGGGAAACAATAAAGAAAAATAAATAAGGAGGGATGGAAGGAAAGAAGGAAGTAGAAAAAGAAGGAAGGGAGGGAGAGAGTGGGGGGGAGGGAGGCAGAAAGGAATAGAAAGGAAAGGAGAAGGAAAAGGTATCCGAAGATTTTCCACTGACGATAATCTTCCGATGTTGCATTGAGTCACTCAAAGGCCCATTAAGGTAGAAATCCAATACTGCTCTCAGTACAGGCAACCCTCAGAATAACAGAGTTGTTGGAAGGGACCTCGGAGGTCAGCTAGCCCAACCCCCTCTCAAGCAGGAGACCTTATACCATGTTTGACCAATGGCTGTCCAGTCTCTTCTTCAAAACCTCCAGTGATGGAGCCCCCACAACTTCTGGTGGCTAACTGTCCTCATTCTTAGGAAGTTTCTCCTTAGTTCCAGGTTGTTTCTCCCCCTCCTCTTCTTTGGGGCAGCCCCTCAAATATTGGAAGACTGCCTTCATGTCCCCCCTGGCCCTTCTTTTCTTTAGGTTAGGCATTCATTTAGTGACCGTTTGAAGTTGCAACGGCACTGAAAAAAGTGACTTATTTATTTATTTATTGATTGATTGATTGATTTGATTTATATACTGCCCCCCTCTCCCCGAAGGGACTCGGGGCGGTGAACAGCCAATAAAAACACATATACAAGGTACAAAATATGAGACAACATAAAATATTAAAATTTAAAAACTGAAATACAATATGGCTCTAATAAAATATAAGCAAGTATTAAAAAGATTAAAACCCGATTAAAATTTAAAAACCCCTAGGCCAGTCCAGAAATGGACTTAGGACCATTTCCCACACTTACGACCGTTGCAGCATTCCCCATGGTCACGCGATTAAAAATTCAGAGGCTTGGCCACTGACTCCTATTTACGACGGTCGCAGCATCCCTGAGGGGGGTCCACGTAACCCCCCCTTCTGCAACCCTTTTTCAACGGCGAAGTCAGATTTCCCCTTAATGACCGTGTGACCAACTTAACAATGGCAGCAAGAAGGGCTGGCCAATTTTAACCATGTTTGGTTACCTAAATGGTCGTTTTCAGGCCCACAAACAATAAAAATGTTAACAAAACATGAGCATCGGCCTTAGTAATTGCAACACGTATGTCCCTGATGCCACATCAGTTAATCTGTTTTCATAGACATTGTACGCATGTATGGTAAGCATTCACAACCCCCATCCAAACAGCACCAAAGTGCAAAAAGCTGATGCTTTTCACTTAAAAACCACCAGTATTTATTTAAATACAACAATATTTGCATAGCAGTTAGCATAAAATATCATAAAATCAATGGCCTACCCAAGAAATGTCATAAACCATAAGCCTTTTACAGGACTTTTTCACACAGCTGTATAATTAAGTTTTTTTTTTCCTTTACTACAACCCTCAGGCAAGGGTGGGATTCAAATTTTTTAACAACCGGTTCTGTGGGCGTGGCTTAGTTGATGGGCGTGGCTTGGTGGTCATGTGACTGGCTGGGCGTGGCCAACTCAACATCACCCACATTGAGGCAAGCAACTCCTCGCCTGGCCTCTCGTGACTGTGCAGATGCTGCAACAGTCGTAAGTGTGAAAAACAGTCATAAGTCACTTTTCTCAGTGCCATTGTAACTTTGAATGGTCCCTCCACACAAGCAACGTACCAGCAAAGGAGGGGAAAAAACTCCAGAGAAGTTCCTGAGACAGGAAGTCTAGTTCTGCCAAGAATGCAATAAGGGTTAACGGAGAGGCAGTTTCTGTAAGCAACACCAGAATGTTTCCTTCCTGCCTTCCTTACAGGATTAGGCCAGGAATTTCTTCTGACAACCGGTTCTCCAAACTGTTTAGAAGGTTAACAACCGGTTCTAGCGAATAGGTGCTAACTGGTAGAATTCCACCCCTGCCCTCAGGTACCATTCCTAATTGTACCTTATTACTATCATTAAGTGTTGTACCTTATGATTCCTGACTCTTGACAAAAGTGACTTTCCTTTTAGGTACACTGAGAGCGTTTGCACCAAAGACAAATTCCTTGTGTGTCCAACCACACTTGGCCAATAAAGAATTCTATTCTGTTCTGTTCTGTTCTGTTCTGTTCTATTCTATTCTATTCTATTCTATTCTATTCTATTCTATTCTATTCTATTCTATTCTATTCTATTCTATTCTATTCTATTCTATTCTTTCTTCCGATATTCTAGTCTATTCTATTCCATTCCATTCCATTCTATTCTATTCTGTCCTAGTTCTATTCTAATTCTAATTTCTATTCTAATTTCTATTCTAATTTCTATTCTATTCTAATAAAAATATTTCAGGCTTCAAATCTATATGTTGTTTAATCATTTTTAAGAATTTCCTTTTTTTTTTCATTTCCAATTCTTAATTTTATTCGAAAGCTTAAGGGACAACATTCAAAAGAAAAGAAAACAAACCAAATTGGACGGAGACCAAACAAAGCCAGATAGGGAAGTTGGTGGGGGGAAAAAAATGTGAATTAAAAAGGAAGATTTTGCATCCTCCTGAATGCACCAAATGTTGTTCTCAGGTTTTTCCCTGCAGCGTTTTTGGAGTCTGGCAGATTGCAAGGAGGGAGGGAAGGATTCAGCACCATTCAATCCATGTTATGCTGATTCAGCATAAAAGCCTTCTTTAATGTTTAATGTGCTCTCTCCTGATGACCCTTTTAAGCAGAGCCTCTTGCCAGAGTCCGGCAGGGCAGCTGGACTGGACCTTCTCCGATGAAAAAAATAAATAAATGGGATTTTCGATGCTGTTTCTAGACTCGCCACTTGATGGGATTTCAGGTCAGGTCGGAGGTTGCCGGACCGCCCCTTAGGGACCGCCCTTGGGTGGGGGGGTTGGACTAGATGACCTACAAGGTCCCTCCCACCTCTGATTATCTGTTATCTGTTATCTGATCTCTCTCTCTCTCTCTGTGTGTGAAAAATAAACTCAAGAGGACACGTGAAGAAGGAATGGGGTTTTTGTCGGCCATCTTGCCTTTTTTGACCCATTTCCCCTTGTCTTGGAGACACCTGGAGATGATGGTAGCCACTGACGGCCACTGTTGGGAACCAGAGAAAGGGAATGTGGACAAACTGGAAGGGAGTGAAGGGAGGAGTCTGCAGAGTTTGCAGAATATGGGCTGATGTGCAGGGTTCTGAGTTTGCAATGGACGGGGAGGGAGTGTGAAGAAAGCTCTACTCCTTTGTAGCACTGATGATGTTCCCTAGTTGGGTCATGAAACGTCTGCAAGAAAACCACCAAACTCAGAGAACACCCTCACAGTCCTTTTCCTCCTCCTCCTCCTCCTCCTCCTCCTCCTCCTCCTCCTCCTCTCTGCAAATCGCCCTCTCTTCTAATGGCTGCAAGAAAATCATCAAGCTCAAAGAGCATTCATGCATCCATCCATCTATGTGCCCATCCACTGCCTGTCAATCAATCCATCCATCCATCCATCCATCCATCCATCCATCCATCCATCCATCCATCCATCCATCTATCCAATCATCCATCTATCCATCCATCCATCTATCATCCATCTATATCCAATCCTATCCTCCATACATCCATCCAATCCATCCATCCATATCCATCCATCATACCCATCCCATCCACCCACCCACTCATCCATCCATGCACATGATTCAGTACGTCTTCTGATCCTTCTGGCTCTAATTAAAGCATTTTCATCTTCACTAAGAAGCAGGGAAATATTTAAATCATTTCACTCACTAATATATGTAGAGATGAGAGCTCGGAAATAGATCTATTAGTCTCCCTTATTCTTATTATTTAAAATTATCAGCTTAAAAACCTTACATAATGCTTTCTCGGCTTAACTACAACTGCTCCATACAGCTTCACATGACTCCTTTGAATTAAATGCCTGAAGAGAGCTAATAGCCAATCTATTCCATAGTTACTTCAACGAAACTAGCTTTGGTCGGTATGGTGATGAAATGGGGCTTAACAGGGTGTTGCATATATATATATATATATATATATATATATAAAACCCAAAACAAAACACGAAGAAACCCTTTTAAGTTCCTGCTCCGTATCGAATATTTTTGGATTTAAATATAGAATGTGAAGAAAACACACAACTTTGATGGGTGGCTGCCAAATATGGTGTTTGCAGATTTTGCAGAGAGAAATTGTGTGGTTCTCATTTCTTTCCTACCACAGTACTGTCCTAAATCTTAAAATTGTACAGAGCTAAGGAGGAATGCAGAAGTGCAAAAGGCTTGGACTCTGGAGCTATTGGGAAGTTTTTTCCTTTTAAATAGAGTTGTTCACTTGACAGCCAGTGAGAGATTCTGCCTGGAACAAAAGCTTTGCTGAGTGCATTTCCTTCCAATGACTGTAGAGGTTCTCCATAATGCAGGTCATGGATGTCCCAAAGGGACAGTTCAAGAGACAACTGGACTTTCGTTTCTCATCCAGGATACAGACAAACTTCCAAGTGGCCTCAACGACTTTCTCAAAGGATGCAAAGGACCAGCTGTCTGCAAGGAATATCAATCCTTCCCTTCCCCACCATCCAAGTCAGAAGCAAGGAACCTTCTTGGACAGTGGTGGGATTCAAATAATTGAACAACCGGTTCTCTGCCCCAATGATTTCTTCCAACAATCAGTTCACCAAACTGCTCAGAAAGTTAACAACCGGTTCTCCCGAACTGGTGCAAACCGGCTGAATCCCATCACTGTTCTTGGATGAGAAGTGAAACATCTTCAAAAGAAACACAAGAAAGTCCAGGTGCCTCCTGAAAACGCACCTTTGGGATCCCCAGGAGACGGTGAGTTTTAGTCCCCTTTAGCCACAAAAGCTGGCTGGGGGACTTCTTGAATGAGAAGTGAAACGTCTTCAAGAAAGTCCAGTTGCCTTTTTTTGGGGGGGAAGCATCTTTGGGGCAGAATCTCCATAGAATAGAATAGAATAGAATAGAATAGAATAGAATAGAATAGAATAGAATAGAAATAGTATAGAAATAGAAATAGAATAGAATTCTTTATTGGCCAAGTTTGATTGGACACACAAGGAATTTGTCTTGGTGCAAATGTTCTCAGTGTCCATAAAAGAAAAGATACAGGCCCGGTGCCTGGAGGCCGTGCGGTGTTGGATGGGGCAGAACAGGCTTCAGCTCAACCCATCCAAAACCGAGTAGCTGTGCTTCCCGGCACCCCGGTACAGCCAGCTGGTTCCATCGCTGGCTGTGGGGGGGGGGAAATTCTTGCCCCCACAGAGAGGGCCTCGCAATCTCTGTGTCCTCCTGGATGTACGGCTGTCATTGGAGGACCATGTGGCAGCCGTCGCCAGGGGAGCTTTTGGCCAGGTCCGTAGGATCTACCAGTTGCAGCCCTTTCTGGATCGGGATGCGCTTCGCATGGTCACTTCCGCCCTCGTGATCTCCCGCCTAGACTATGCCAACGCTCTCTACATGGGGCTTCCCTTGAAGTGCACCCGGAGGCTCCAGCTGGTGCAGAGTGCGGCGCGCGGGTGATGTTGGGGGCTCCTCGGGGCTCCCATGTTACACCGCTCTTGCGTGAGCTGCATTGGCTCCCGGTGGTCCTCTGGGTGCGCTTCAAGGTCCTGGTTACCATCTTTAAAGCACTCCATGGCTCGGGACCAGGATATTTGCGGGACCGCCTCCTGCCATTATCGGTCTCCCGTCGGCCAATACGCTCCCATAGAGTCGGCCTCCTCGGGGTGTCGCCGGCTGGATGGCTGGCGACCTCGAGGGTGCGGCACCCTCATTAGGGGCACCCTCCCTCTAGAACGAATTACCCCCGGAGATGAGGATCATCCCTGATCTCCTGACCTTCCGGCGCACGTTGAAAACCTATCTACTTCATCAAGTCGGTCTGGCCTAGGGGCTTTTAGGATTTTAATTTGGTTTTTATCTAGTTTGGCTTTTAAACTTCTTATAGCCTTTCATATTCAGCCTTTCATATTTGGTCTTTTAACTGTTCTTAATCTTGTATTGTTCTCTGCATTTTAATTTGGCTGTGCACCACCCTGAGTCCTGTCAGGGAAATAGGGCGGTATATAAGTACAATAAATAAATTTGTCAAGAGTCAAGAATCACCAGATTCAACACTTAATGATAGTCATAGGGTACAATAAGCAATCAAATCATACTAGAATAGAATAGAATAATAGAATAGAATCTTTATTGGCCAAGTGTGGTTGGACACACAAGGAATTTGTCTTTATGCAAATGCTCTCAGTGTACATAAAGGAAAAGATACCTTCGTCAAGAGTCAAGAATGATATAGATAGATATATATAAAGATGATAGATAGATAGATAGATAGATAGATAGATAGATAGATAGATAGATAGATAGATAGATAGATAGAATTCTTTATTGGCTAAGTGTGATTGGAGACACAAGGAATTGGTGCAAATGCTTTCAGTGTACATAAAAGAAAAGATACATTCGTCAAGAGTCCAGAATCATCAGGTGCAACACTTAATAATAGTCAAAGAGTACAATAAGCAATCAAATCATACTAGGAAACAGTCAATATAGATCATAAGGATACAAGTGATAAAGTTAGTCATACAGTCACAAGTGGGAGGTGAGGGGCGATAAAGAGTGATGAGAAGATTAATAGTAATAGTAGTGCAGACTTTGTAAATAGTTGGATAGTATTGAGGGAATTATTTGTTTAGCAGAGTGATGGCTTTCGGGAAAAAACTCTCCTTGTGTCTCGTTGTTCTGGTGTGCAGGGCTCTATAGCGTCGTTTTGAGGGAAGGAGTTGAAACAGTTTATGTCCAGGATGTGAGGGGTCTGTAGATATTTTCACAGCCCTCTTTTGGACTCGTGCAGGATGCAGGTCCTCCATAGAAGGCAGGTGGGTAGCCATTGTTCTTTTCTAGACAATCCTTCAGCCTCCTTTCCCCCAAACCACGGTTTCTGCCTCTTTTGCAACCAAGGTCATCACCTCCCTCCTTCTGTACCACCGTTCGTCTCATAAACGTATTTCTTATAAATAGCAAAGGAGAAGCATGATGCCTGCGGTTTGCATCGCATCTTGAGGGCAGCCCTGCCTCCCAATGTCCATTTAGGCACTGCAGAGCAGAAGTGCTGGTTGTAAAAACCCTCTTCATCTGGTGACTCACGGCGGCAATAAATAATAAATAAGGACCTATTTGAGGTGCTTTTTGAGAGCTTTAATGCACGATACGGTGAGCTCCAGTCCTTTATGGTTTGACAAGAGGGGAAACCTGGGGTGCTCAAAAGCATCCTCCAGCCCAGTTTATTATTATTATTATTATTATTATTATTATTATTATTATTATTATTATTATTATTTTTTCCAAGCCTGCTGGTTCTTTTGTCTTAATATACTCACCGAATCAATTAAATCTCGTTAATCTCGCAGGCTCGAGCATTTCATGGAATCCGAGATTCAATTAAGGGACTGAGTTTCCTACCACCCCCGGTTGCAATCTTGTTTTATTTTTTATTTTCTGCAAAACAAATTATTTTCTCTCTCTCTCTCTGCTTTCTGTCTGTAATTAGATTGTCAGTCTCTAAGCCTCCTCATTTGCCGGTGTCTTTAATGCGCCCGAAAGAAAGATGGACGGAGTTCAAAGAAGAAGAATGGATTCCCACCTCCTCCCATCCAAAGCATCAGCCTTCGGTAGAAAATCAGACCAAAAAATACGACTTCTCCCAATCTGTCTAGCATTGAGCCAGTTTTGGGTGGAGGGAAGGGGAGATCCTAAATCAATGCAGAGAAAAGCAACGAAGAGGATTAGGGAATTGTAGGCTAAAACATACGAAGAATGGTTGCTGGAATTGGGTAGGTCGAGTTTAGTGAGAAAACGGACAGAGGGGTGACAGGATAGCAGTGTCCCAAAATCTCAGCCCCATCACTGGAGGCTATGGGCAACCATTTCTCCAGAACGGTATAGAATATCTTACTTGAGCAGGGGGGTTAGACTAGGAGAGGGGTCGCCAACCTTTTGGATCTCAGGGACCACCAAGCATATGATTTTAAACCCCGTGGACCAGAGACCCTGGGAATATCCCAAAAAAGGGTCTGCAGGAAAATCCCCCACTCCATTTTCCTACCGATCGATCATTCTTTATTTGGGATGGCAGGATACTGTCTCCAGCTCCGTTCTCAGGGGGAGAGAGAGAGAGAGGGAAAGACTTTTGGCTTCATGCAAGGAAAACAGCAGAAGCAGCAGAAGTCTTTCTTTCTCTCCCCCAAACTCCGCCAGAAATGAGTCTTTGCAGCCTCTTGGAACAGGAGGCCTTGCAGGGTCCCCAAGACTCATTTCTGGCGGAGTTTGGGGGAGAGAAAG
Source organism: Bungarus multicinctus (assembly GCA_023653725.1). Taxonomy (NCBI): domain Eukaryota; kingdom Metazoa; phylum Chordata; class Lepidosauria; order Squamata; family Elapidae; genus Bungarus; species Bungarus multicinctus. Next base: position 2,116,127 of record CM042850.1, read on the forward strand.
AGAGACTTTGGCTGCTTTCCTTGCATGCAGCCAAAGGCAGAAAGAAGCAGACAGAGGCAGCCCAGTGGCCAGGCCAAGCACGTGGGGTGCGTGGAGCAAGTCCCCCCCGTCCTTTTCCTCCTCCCCTCACTACCACGTGTTGTTTGCAATGCAAGCGACGCAAGCCTTGTGTTCCTGCAGGCCATGTGGGTGGCGCAGCCTTGTGTTCCCGCGCAGCCTGGATTAAATTCCTTTTGAGGGGGGACATTTCTCTGTGGACCACCAAAATTTTCTCACGGACGACCAGCAGTCCCCGGCCCACCGGTTGGTGACTCTACTCTAGGGAGAGTTTCTGAACCTTGGCTCCTGAAAGATGGGAGGACTTCAACTCCCAGAATTCCCCAGCTGGCACGTTGAAAGGAATTGAAATCCACAGATCTTAAAAGTGTGGAGCAAGTGGGGCAAGTCCCCCCCCCCTGCCCTTTCTCCCCTCCCCTCACTCCCTCGTGTGGTTCGCAATGCACGCGTTGCAAGCCTTATGTCCCCACGCAGCCTGGATTAATTGGGGGGGTGCTTTGGGGGTGGCCTTTCTCTGCGGACCACCAAAATATCCTCGTGCAGATCAGCAGTGGGCCGCAGCCCACCAGTTGGCAACCACTGGACTAGATAACCTCCAAGGTCCCTTCCGACTCCAACTCCATTTAATTCTGTTAAACCCCCAAGGTCCCTTGCAGCTGTATTCTAATGAAGCCACCCTCAGTAAAAGAGAGAAACTTCTCGGCGGCCTCAGGGAAAACAGCCTTAAATACCGAAGTAATTATAACCCCACTTCCTTCCTTCCTTCCGAGGGAAGACAGTCAGCTTTAATGAAGATGACATCCAGCAGCGCAGAGGAACCGAGGGGTATTAAATCTGTCTGTTGGTAGGAGACACCGCGAATTTAATTGTCGTGCTGGAAAAGTGATTAGTAGTGCAGCAGCAGGCCTACACAAAAGGGACGCGCACCAGGTGCAGGGAGGCAGAAGGGGGGGGCTTGTGGGTCACTTCTCGCGAGGGGCAAATGTCCCAGATACAAAAAACTCAGGAGGGGAGGGGTCATCACGCTGTAGTGATTAGCCAGGACACGAGGGTTGGGCTCCATGGTTGTAAGTCGAGGAGAGCACAGGCAGTATAAGGGATCTCGGAGGTCATCTAGTCCAGGGGTCGCCCACCTTTTGGACCTCAGGGACCGCCAAAGTTGATCCTTTTAAACCCCGCGGACTAGAGACTCTGGGAAAATTCCCCCCCCAAAAAATCTGCAGGAAAATCCCCCACCCTGTTTTCCTACCGATCGATCGTTCTTTACTTGGGATCTCCAGCTCCGCTCTTAGGGAGAGAGGGAGAGAGAGACTTTTGGCTTCATGCAAGGAAAGCAGCAGAAGCCGCAGAAGTCTTTCTTTCTTTCCCATAAACTCTGCCAGAAATGAGTCTATGCCGGCGCAGCCTCTTGGAGCAGGAGGCCTTGCAGGGTCCCAGAGACTCATTTCTGGCGGAGTTTGGGGGAGAGAAAGAAAGACTTTGGCTGCTTTCCTTGCGTGCAGCCAAAAGCAGCAGAAGAAAGCAGCGGAAAGAAGCAGCCCAGTGGCCAGGCCAGGCCCGTGTGGGGCATGTAGTGCAAGTTCCCCCCCTCTGCCCTTCCCCCCTCCCCTCACTATCTCATATTATTCACAATACAAGCAATGCAAGCCTTGTGTTCCCGCAGGCCATGTGGGTGGCGCAGCCTTGTGTTCCTGTGCAGCCTGGATTAATTGCTTTGGGGGGGGGACATTTCTCTGCGGACCACCAAAATTTTCTCGCAGACCAGTAGTGGTCCCCGGCCCACTAGTTGGTGACCACTGTTCTAATCCAATCTCCTGCTCAGGAAAGAGACCCTCTACAATCCCTGGGCAGCTTCCCCGAGCTCCATTTCCACTGGTAAAGTGCTAGCAAAACGAACTACTAGCAAATGTGAACCCTCCCAGCCCCGTCTGGGCCACCGCAGGTGCCCCCGACATGAGTGGCATCAAGCTGGTTACGCCCACCTAGATAGGTCCACCTGGACACGCCCCCTCCCCCCCCCCAGGTCAAACACAGCCCTGATGCAGCCCTCAATGAAATCGAATTTGACACCCCTGTTCTGTTCTATTCTTAAACTACCTCAATACCCATGTGCTTCGCTATGAAACTATGTGGTGGGGCTTAGTTTTGGGGGAGGAAAATATGGGGGGTGGGATCCATGGGTATCCATGTGGCTAGTGTCCTGTCAGTATGTGAGAGAGTGGAGGGCTGTTTGGAAACTGAAAGAGTATTTGCTGGGTGAGCAAGAAGGAGACAGCAAGGAACCTGGGTGTGGCTTAGCTCAACTGTTCTATACTAAAACTGCTTGGTGCTCTGAAACTGAAACTCCTCTGCTTGTGTTTTGCATTTGGAAGAGATTTCTTTTTTTCAGGTGGGGAGGGGGAGTGGAATTCCTTAGTATCAGAGCGTGTTAATAATAATAATAATATAGGAAATACTCTAAATGCTCTGAGGGTCATTTGGAACAATCCCTTCTTAGGGAGCCCCTAGAAGCCAAGAGGAACCTACAGGCCAAAGTTCAAGTTCGTAGGCTTTACGGTTCTGGAGATTTTGTGATGATGTTTGAGGGGTCTTTCGCTTTTTATATAGAGAGATTAGGAAATGGTATAGGCCAGGGTTTCCTGCCCGAGAAGGGGTTGGACTAGAAGACCTCCAAGGTCCCTTCCCTCTCTCTTCCTGATTGCATCATAAAAGTCAACCTGAAGCCAGCCAGGGTTTGAGCAACTGCAGCAATTTGGCCTCACAATCCCAGCAATTGTAAAAAATAAAATAATACTAAAAATAAAAAAGGCTCACACCAGCTCAACTGAAAACGACTTGGCATTCGATAAATGGGTCCTCGAAACAGCTTCCACTGGGGACACCTGCAAATGGACACCTGTTTTCTCTTGACATTTAAAACAAACACACACACATATACACACACACACAAACCACCCCAAAAGCTCGACATTCAATAAAACATTCTATTTTGGTGGATGCAAACAGCACCGTAATTGAATGCGGGGGAAGAACAATGAGAAGGGATGGAGATATTTCTTCCTTGCTAATTGTAGTCCAGGGTCCTCGGAGACCTGGGTGCCTTCTTTAAAAAGATATGGGACAAACCAAACATCCAGGTTCTCTCTCTCTCTCTTCTTTCTTCTCTCTCTCCTTCTCCATTCAGAGCTCGTTCTCTTCGTCTCTTTTCTCTCAGGAGCTCCGTTCGCTCTCTCTGTATTCCTCTGCTCTCTCTCCTGTCTCTCTCTCCGGTATGTATAGGCGCTCCTCTCCGCCTCTCCCTCTCCTTTCTCTCTTGCCTCTTTCTTCTCTCCTCATCACTCTCTTCTGCCTTCTGGGTCTCGCTCCTCCCTCTCATCTCTCTTCTCTCTCTCGCCTCTCATTCTTCTCTCCCGGTCTGGCGTGGCTGTCTCGTCTTCCCTCCTCTGTGTCCCTTCCACTCTCTTGTTCTCTCCCTCGTCCTCTCTCTCCTCCCTCTCATCTCTCTTCTCTCTTTCTTCTCTCTCTCCACTCTCTTCTCTCTTTCTTCTCTTCCCCCCTCCATTCTCTTTTCTCTCTTCTCTCTCCCTTCCTCTCTCTCCTGTCTCTCTTTTCTGCTCTCACTCTCTTTCTTCGCTCCTCTCTTTCTTCTCTTCACTCTCCCTCTCTCTCTCTTCTCTTCCTTCTCCCCTTCTCCCCTTCCTCGTCTCCCTTCATCCCTTCTCTCTCTTTCTCTCTCTCTACATCTCCACTCTCTCCACTCTCTCTCTCTTTTTCTTCCCTCTCTCTCTTTCCCCCCCTCTCATCTCTCTTCTCGCTCCTTCTCTCTCTACGTCGCGTCCCTTGGCTTCTTCGCTTCCCTCCCTCTCCCTCTGTCAACTCTCTCTGCTCTCTCTCTTTCTTCTGTCTCTTTCCTCTCTCTCCTCCCTCTCATCTATCTCTCTTCTTCTCTCTCCTCTCCGCCTCCCCTCCTCGTCTTCTCTTCCCCCCTCTCTTCCACTCTTATCTCTTCCCCTTCTCTCTCCCCCTCCACTCTCTTTTCTCTTTCTTCGCTCCTCTCTTCCCCCCTCTTCGTTCCTCTCTTTTCCCTCCTCTCTCGCCACTCCTCCTCTCTCTCTCCCGCTCTCGCCACCTCTCCCTCTCTCTCCTCTCTCTCTACATCTCTCCACTCTCCTCTCTTCTCTCCCTCTCCCTCTCTCTCCTCCCTCTCCTCTCTCTTCGGCCCTTCTTCTCTCTTCTCTTTCCCTTCTCTCTCTCATCTTTCATCCTGCCTCTCTTCTCTCCCTCGTCCCTCTTCTCGCCCTGGGCTCCTCCTCCACCTCGCTCCTCCTTCTCTCCCGCTCCCTCTCCATCCTCCCTCGCCTCGCTCGTCTTTCCTTCTCTCTTTCTTCTCTCTCTCCTTTTCCCTTCCTCCCCTTCTTCTCTTCTCCTCTCTTCCCCTCTCCTCTCGGGGGGGGGGGTCCACTCTCTTGGGTTCTCCTCCTCTCCCTCCCTCCCACTCTTTCTCTCCAAAACAGGCTGATCATTTCGTTTCTCTTACGGTAATAAATTCCGTTGGTCAATGAGTAGGGTGTATTTTTTTCTCGGAGCCCTTGCCTGAGTCACATTCAAAAATAGACCAGTTAAATATAGGTAGAGGATTCGGAAGGCATACGACCTGAACCGAGTAGCGGAGGGGAAATACGATTTTCTCAGCCTTCTTCATTGTGGCTTCTGTCTCTTCTTCTAACAGGAGGGTATCCTGGCTTGTGAGAACCCTCAAGGAAAGCGGTCAAGAAGAGAGTTAAACTGGTTAAGAAGAGGGACTGGTTGGGGAACATGGCTGAAGATGAAATGACTCTAAACTCACGACATGCTAATTCTCTTCTGATTTCCTATTCTGTTTTATTCTATACTTCTATACTCTTCTATACTTCTCCATCCTCTCTCTCTTCTCTTCTCTTCTGATTTCCTATTCTGTTCTGTTCTATTTATTCTATTATATTCTTCTATTCCTATTCTCCTCTTCTCTTTTCTATTCCTATTTTATTCTCTTCCACTTCTTTTCTCTTCTCTTCTCTCCTATTCTATTCTACTCTACTCTATTTCTATTCTATTCTACTCTATTATTCTCTTCTTTTTTCTATTCCTATTCTATTCCTCTCTTCTCTATTCCTATTCTTCATTCTATTCTTCATTCTATTCTATTCTATATTCATCTATTATTCATTCTATTCTATTCTTTATTCTATTCTATTGTATTCTTCATTCTATTCCGTTCAATTCTATTCTATATTCATCTATTATTCATTCTATTCTATTCTTTATTCTATTCTATTGTATTCTTTATTCTGTTCTGTTCTATTCTATTCTATATTCATCTATTATTCATTCTATTCTATTCTTTATTCTATTCTATTCTTATTCTATTCTATTCTTTATTCTATTCTATTCCAATTCTGTATTCCATTCCTGTTCCATTCCATTCCATTCTTTATTCTTTATTCTGACATTCTATTCTATTCTCTATTCCTATTCCTATTCTCTTCTATATTCTCTTCTTATTCCTTTTCCTATTCTATTCTTTCTTATTCTATTCTTTCTTATTCTCTCCTTTCCTTTCCTCTCCTCTTCTAATTCTCTTCTCTTCTCTTCTGGTGCAACTCCAGAAGGGAAGTTAATTCAATAACCAAGTGAAAGGCGAGGCAACCAGCCCATCCTTTTTATGAACCTCAGGAACGGCCCTCTCTCTCCCAGGCCTGCTTCTGCTCCCTCTCCTCCTACCCTCCTGAATCTTCCCCAGCAGGGAGCATGCTTGATAGAAAGGCATCTTGCAGCCTTTGCTCATAAGCGACGAGCCATGCCAAAGAAGGTTCTTGCTGTGAAGAATGACAGGCAGTAATTAAGAGCATGCCTCGTGTATGTTGGGGGAGGGTTTGATGGAAGTGGGGAGCAGCTAACAGCTTCCTGGGTGTCTTTCCTTTTTTTTTTTTTTTGCAACAGCCCTCCGAAATTTGGAAAGAGCTTCGGTGCAGACAAGAGTCCCAACCGAAGCGAATGGAAGCCTCTTCCGGCTATAGATGGAGATCGGTTTTGCAAGCGATGTAAAACTGGCCAGAAGGTGAGTTGAGCTGCTAAAGGCATTTGGGATTCACGCAGCTGGGTCCCATTTTGAGAGGTGCCAGCATCCTGGGGGGTCTCCTAGGGCTGGGTGTCGAGGCCTCTTACAATCAGGGATGCTCTGGTCTGAATTGCAGTGAAACCGAAGCGGAGGATAATGGAACTGAGGCCTCCTTGGAGCTCCCTGAGCTGGGTTCCTTTCTTGCAAACATTTCATGACCCAAACTAGGTAGCATCATCAGTTCTAGAAGGGAGGGGGATTTGCGGAGGAGGGAGGAGGAGGAGGAAGGAGAAGTTGGAGGAATGAGGGGCCCTTGGTGGTCTCTGAGCTTGGTGGTTTCCTTGCAGACATTTCATGACCCAACTAGGGAACATCATCAGTGCTAGAAGGGAGGGGAGGTTTGCAGAGAGGAGGAGGAGGAGGAGGAACAGGAGGAGGAAGAAGAGGAGGAGGAAGAGGAAAAGGACTGCAAGGTCTTTGATGCTCTCTGAGCTTGGTGGTTTCCTTGCAGACATTTCATGACCCAACTAGGGAACATCATCAGTGCTAGAAGGGAGGGGAGGTTTGCAGAGAGGAGGAGGAGGAGGAACAGGAGGAGGAAGAAGAGGAGGAGGAAGAGGAAAAGGACTGCAAGGTCTTTGATGCTCTCTGAGCTTGGTGATTTTCTTGCAGACATTTCATGACCCAACTAGGTAACGTCATCAGTGCTAGAGGAGAGTGGGATGTAGGGAGAGGAGGAGGAGGACTGTGAAGTCCCTCATGCATTCTGAGCTTGGTTGTTTTCTTGCATATGTTTTATGACCCAACTACATAACACCAATTGTACAAGGGAGTGGGGTTTGCTGTCTACAAGAAAGGTACTTGTATGTAAACCACATAGATGATCTCCTCCTCCTCCTCCTCCTCCTCCTCCTCCTCCTCCTCCTCCTCCTCCTCCTCCTCCTCCTCCTCCTCCACTTTGTCCTAATCTCTACAACCCCCTTTCCTTCTAGCACTGATGATGTCACTTAGTTGGGTAATGAAACATCTTCAAGAAAACGGCTAAACTCAAAGAGAGTATTAAGGTCCCCACAGTTCTCCTCCTCCTCTCCACAAATCCCACTCCCTTGGTTTGGGGAGGAAGGAGAAGTAAGAAGAAGAAAGAAAGGGAAAGCAAAGAAGGAAGGAGTGAAGGACGTGGTTGAAAGGAAGGAAGAAGGCAGGAAGTGAATGCAAGGAAGGTAGAATGAAGAAAAAAGGAGGAAGGGCTGAAGGGAAAGCAAAGGAGGAAACGGTAGGAAGGTGAAGGAAGGAAGGGAAGAGGAGAAGAAAGAAAGGGAAAACAAGGAAGGAAGGAAGGAAAGAAGAAATTGGATAAAAGGGAGAAGGAAGGAAGGGAAAGCAAAGGAGGAAGGTGGGAGAAGTAAGAAAAAGGGAAGAAGGAAGGAAGGAAAGGGAAGAGGAAAAAGAAGAAAAGGAAAGCAAGAAAAATATATATACAAACCTTACACCAGAATCTCATTTTCGACACCTACCTGTCAAATTATAGAATTTATAAGCCCAGCAAATTCTGTCCTTTCCTGTTGGCCAGAGCGGGCATCGATGCCAGCCCAGAAATGCTGATGCCAACGATGGCTTTAAGCATGTCGAACTTTCCCCCCCTGATTTCAGCACAGGACCAAAAAGAAATTAAATCAGATTCATTACACGGGAACTAAAGGAAGAACCTGCCGAATGCTAACACTCAGGAAAGCCAAGGAGAGGCTGGAAAAGGGCCACCATTCTCCTCTGGACTTAATAGAAATAGAAAAACAGAGTTGGAAGGGACCTTGGAGGTCTTCTAGTCCAACCCCCCTGGCTAGGCAGGAAACCCTACACACCACTTCAGACAAACTTTTATTTTTTGTAAAAAGTTTTTTTTTTAAATTTTTATCTTTTACAAACATCTCTCTTGGTGAACAAGAAGGTCCCAG
>CM042850.1:2137867-2242198 GCA_023653725.1 Bungarus multicinctus
CAAGCGTGTCTAAAAAGGCATATTTTCAGGATCCAAATTGCATGTATGGATGGGGCAAAAAAAAAAAAAAAAAACAAAAAACAAAAACAAAAACAAAAAAAAAAAAAAAAAAAAATATTGTCTAATAGGGCAGCAGGTTTTTGGCAGATATTTGGACAATTGGCACTCAGGGAAGAATTTATTTCTGAATAAAGTTATTTAGGATTGATTGCAGCATTCTAATCGAATCTGTTTTATGGCCATGATGATGGCGCTGTGAAATAAATTCAATGTAAGGAAATTCCGTAACACAATCTAGAATAGCAATAGGATAGAATTACAGAATATTATAGAATAGAGAACAGAAGAGAAGAGAATAAAATTAGAATTAGAATTAACAGAATAGAATAGAAAGAATAGCAGAGTTGGAGGGACCTTGGAGGTCTTCTAGTCCAACCCACGACCAAGGCGAAGAAACCCTAAAAGACTGCAGACAAATGGCTGTCCAACCTCTTCTTAAAAACTTCCAGTGTGGAGCTTTTACAATTTTGGCAGGAGGCAAGTTTTTCCACTGGTTAATTGTTTCATAACGATAGGGAAAATTACTTCTGGAAACAAGCCTGAGCTTTCCTTTTTATCATTATTATTATAATTTTAATTCATTAAAACAATGAAAACTCAAGGCACTGTACATGTAAAATCACACATACGCACAAAAGCATTGACTAGGCACGATGGGGTGATTAAAGGTTGTACCAAAGAGCAATCCTAGGTTCTCTTTTCTTCTTCTTCTTCTTCTTCTGTCTTCTTCTTTATTCTTCTTCCTCTTCTTCTCTTCTTCTTCCTATTCTTCTTCTTCTTCTTCTTATTCTCTTCTGCTTCTCTTCTTCCTTCTCTTCTTCTTCTTCTTCTTCTCTTCCTACTTCTTCTCCTGCCTCTACCTCCATCTCCTCTATCTCCTCTTCTATGCCTTTCTCCCGTCCCCTCACTCCCTCTCTCATTATCTCCTCCTCTCCCCCCTCTCTTATCCTCTAATCCCTCCTCCCCCACTCTTCTCTTCTCTCCTCTCTTCCTCCTCCTCCTCCCCTTTTACTTCTTAGTTTCTCCTCCTCTTCTCCTCCTCCTCTTCTTCTTCTCTTTCTTCTCCCCCCCTCCCTCCCCCCGCCGTCTCATCTTCATTCCTCCTCTCGTCTTCTTCCTCCTTTTCTTCTCCTCGTCCTCATCCTCCTCATTTCTCTCCTCCTCCTATTCTCTCTCCTCCTCCCTCTACTTTTTTCTCCTTCTTCTCTCTTCTTCTCATCTTCCCCCTCCCTCCTCCCTCCTATCTCATTCTTTTCCTCCCTCCCTCCTCTTCCTCCTCTTCTTTCTATTTCCTCCCCTCCTTATCTTCCGTCTCCCTCTTCCCTTCTTCTCCTTCTCCTCGTCTTCTCTTCCTCTCCTCCTCCTCCTACCCATCCACTTCTTCTCTTCTGTCTATCCCCTCGTCTCCTGCCCTCCCCTTCTCCCTCATATCTTCTTCCTCCTCGTCCTCCTCTTTCTTCCTTCCTTCTTTCCCTCCCCCCCTCCTCCTCTGTCCTACTCTTCCTCTCCTCTCTTCTTCTTCTCTTCTCCTTCCTCCTCCTTCTTCTTTCTTATCCTCTTCCCACCCTCTCTTCTGCTCCTCCCTATTCTAGCCTCTTCCTCCTCCTTCCTCTTTTTCTCCTCTTCCTCTTCTTCTCTTCCCCTCTTTTTCTCCTCTTCCTCCTCCTTCCACTTCTCTCTTCTCCTCCTCTTCCTTCCTCCTCTCCCCTTCTTCTTCTCTTCTTCTCCCCAACCCTCTCCTCCTCCTCCTCGGCCTCTGCTGGCCAGGATGGTTGGATGGAAAATACCTTTATTTTCCAGGGTTTATTATCACTGGAAGAGAGGCCTCTAAGTAACCTGTGATGGATGGATGAAGCAGGGATGCAAACGAGCTGCCTTCACTGCTCAGGAGCTGGGCATTTATAATAAATGAAAATAAAATTAATCCCGATCTATTACACAGCAGATATCAAACATTCAGGCTGATGTTTCTCGTTTGATTGCTGCCCATAATTTATCACCACCTCCCAGCAAGGCTCCCAAAAGGAAGATGGGCAGGAGGAGAGAGGGAAAACAGATGCACTAATTTTTATTACGGCGTGGAAATAAAAGCAGCTTGTAGCCTGTTTGGCATTTTGCAATAGTCCTCCACTTACGACCACAGATGGGAAGAGAATTTCCGTGGCGGTTGGTTAAGGAAGCCATGTGCCCGATTTTATGACCTTTACAATGCGGTGGTTAAGCGGATGGTTGCAGTCATTAAGTGAATCAGGAGGTCCTTAAATAAATCCTGTCCCCCCCCCCCCCCACCCATTGACTTTGCTTGTCAAAAACCAGCTGAGAAGACTGCAAAGGGTGATCACAGGACACTGGACTGCTGCAACCATCATAAGTACATGCCAGTTGCAAAGCGCTGGAGTTTTGATCCACGTGATCGTGGGGATGCTGGAGTGGTCATAAGTGTGAGGTCAGATCAATAGTCCCTTTTTTCAGTGCAATTGCATCTTTGAATTGTTGCTCTATGAATGGTTGTAAGTCGGGGATTATCTGCATTGATGAACGCTGTTTCCTAACCTTGGCAAACCTATGGACTTCAACTCCCAGAATTCCCCAGTTTTTATGTTTTAAGATGGGTGGACTTCAACTCCCAGAATTCCCCAGTCTTTATATTTTAAGATGGGTGGACTTCAACTCCCAGAATTCCCCAGCCTGCATGCTTCAAGATGAATGGACTTCCACTCCCAGAATTCCCCAGACTTTATGCTTCAAGATGAATGGACTTCACTCCCAGAATTCTTCAGTCTTTATACTTCAAGATGGATGGACTTCCACTCCCAGAATTCCCCCATCAGCAGAATTCTGGGAGTTGAAGTCCACCCATCTTCTAATGGCCAAGATTGGGAAACACGGCTATTAAGAGGAGAATGAAATTCTGCTGAGATGATTTAGAACAAAGTTTAATGCCTAAAAGTCGCCTTCCCTTTGGAAGATTTAGCTTCTACCCTGCATTTCTTTGGATGTCCTTGTGGTCTCAGCTGGCTCGTCTTCTGTATAAGCACATTGTAATTCTGAAGCTGCCGCCGTGAATGCTAATCTGCACCAAGACCAGATGGGAATGTGACTTTGTGAATTCCCTGCAACGAAACCCAGATCCTGGCTGATGCTTTCTCAACGGAGAGAGACCAAGAGAGTCTCTATCTCAGCTGCCAAAGCAGAGGAAACGGGCTTGGCCAAGATGGATGGGGCCAAAGCCTTAGAAAGCATAAAACACAACCTTAAGTCTCGGGCAAAATCTCTTTTAATTCCCACGGCTGTGAATTACATTCATTCCCAGCCTGCCAGGCTTTGCAAACAGTTTTTCAGGGGAATGTTGATAAACACTCACCTTATTGGAATGCGGCCAGAGAAAATGAATGGCCAAGATGCAGGGCAAGGCCAAACTTGGCACAGAGTCAAACGGAACTTTTCAAAGCTTGAATCGACCAAACGAAATAATTGCTTCCTGCAAAAGCTCACATCCCGTTCGCTCCTCTTTTGTGTCCTATGGGAAGGGCCAATCATTGCCGAGGTGGGGCCTTACTTCTGAGTCGACCCTGCTTTCTCAATAGTTCTTGTCTTCTGGCAGCCCTGTGCATGCGCAGGCTGGGAACCGGCTCCAGAAGCTCCCCCTCCTCACTGCTGTCTGAGCCCGAAGGCAGCTGTTGACTGCCAGCCTTTCCTGTCTCCATCTCTGCCTCCGATGCAGAGCCCTCATCTGGGTCTTCCTCAGCCTCCAGGACTAGCCCAAGTTCCTTCCCAACCTCCTCACTACTGTAGGACTCTGCGGCCAGTTCCGTCAGCCACCGGCGGTCCACAACAGTCAGGGAGAACCTCTACGTATGTTCTCCTCAAGAGTTGACTTTGACTTGAGGGCATGGAACTTACTAATCAGTTTTTCGTAAACAGATTTGTCTAATTCAGCTCTAAATTCCTGAGGAAAATAATGGAAGAAAGGAGGAGAAGAGGATGGCCAGCAGCAAGGAGAAGGTCTCAGCCACCATTGGGTGACCTGAAGGACCATGCTGAGGCGAGATCTTCAGGGAGAATATTTATGTGCCTGCTAGGTGTCAACACTGATTTTGGGGGCCCCCAATTAATCAATGAATCGATGCAACGACCCCGCCCTCTTGAGGGATCCATAATTCTGGGAAAAGTGGAAGAGAAGAAGAAGAAGAAGAAGAAGAAAGAAGAAAACCCAAGAAGAAGAAGAGAAAAGAAGAAGAAGAAGAGAAGAGAAGAAGAGAAGAGAAGAAAAGAAGAGGAGAGAAGAGAGAGGATAGAAAAAGAAGAAGAAGAGAGAAAGAAGAAAGAAGACAAGAAGAAGAAAGAAGAGAGAAGAAGCGAGGAGGGAAGAAAGAGAAAAGGAGAGAAGTAGAAGTAAAGAAGAAGAGAAGAAGAAGAAGAAGAAGAAGAAGAAGAAGAAGAAGAAGAAGAAGAAGAAGAAGAAGAAGAAGAAGAAGAAGAAGAAGACCACAGCAAGGTGGAGGGGCTCAGTGGCAGTGGTGGTGGATGCACCCTTGGAAGACCTGAAGGACTCGGTTGGAGTTAGAGTCTCCTGGAGTGTGTAGTCAGCAAGAACTGATCTGATGATTTCTCTCTCTCTCCACATCTTTCATTTCCAATCATCCATCCATCCATCCATCCATCCATCCATCCATCCATCTATCATCTTCTGTCTGTCTACCATCTATCTATCCTCTCTCTCTTTCTTTATATTTATCTCTCTCTCTTTCTCTCTCTCATCTTCTGTGTGTCTATCTATCTATCATCTCTCTCTCTATCATCTTCTGTGTGTCTATCATCTATTATCTCTCTCCTTTTCTCTCTCTCTTTTTCTATCTATCTATCTATCTATCTGTCTGTCTGTCTGTCTGTCTATTTATCTATCTATCTATCTATCTATCTATCTATCTATCTATCTATCTATCTATCTATCTCTATCTATCTATCTATCTATCTATCTCTTCCTCCCTCCCTCCCTCCATCCATCTATCATCTGTCTGTCTACCATCTATCTATTCTCTCTCTCTTTCATTCTCTATCTATATCTATATCTATCTCTATCATCTATCTATCTATCTATCTATCTATCTATCTATCTATCTATCTATCTATCTATCTATCACCTTATGTGTGGCTATCATCTATCATCTCTCTCCCTTTCTCTCTCTCTCTTTCTATCTATCTATCTATCTATCTATCTATCTATCTATCTATCTATCTATCTATCTATCTATCTATCTATCTATCTATCTATCTATCTATCTATCTATCTACTTATCTATCTATCTATCTATCTATCTATCTATCTATCTATCTATCTATCTATCTAATCTAAGTATAGGTCCCTGGGTTTTCAAGATGGCGGACGGCTGCTTTCGCCGGAGTCTCCTCCGACCCGGGTGGTCTTCGTTGCGAGCCCCCATGCCCCCTGGGCCCCCTCGCCGGTGGCAGAGGTGGGGGAAGGCCAGGGGAGACCGGTGGTTTCTAGCAGGAGCTGGTTGGGGACTTGTCGGAGCCATGGGGCCGGAGAGAACGATGGCGTTGGTGCGGCGGCCGCGGCGGCCTCGGCGGCCTCGGAGCGACCTCGGAGGCTTCGGTTTCGACTTCCGAGGTTTCCGGGGCTTTGGAGGCCTCGACCTGGCTGTAGGGGTCTCGGAGCAGTCTGTGGGCGGCTTCGGTGGCCGCGAGGGTGATGGTGTCGGTGCGGAGCGGCCCTGGCGGACTCACGGCGGACTCACGGAGCGGCCCTGGCGGACTCACGGGGTCGGATCCAGCGCAACCAACGCGGAGTTCCGCCGCCGCTCTCTTCGGTCTGGACGGCCTCAACTATGGCCCCCCTTGTCCCCTGGGCCCCCCCGCCGGTGGCAGAGGCGGAGGAGGATCGGGGAAGACCAGTTGGGTCATCTAAAAACTGGCTGGGGGTCGGCTGGAGCCGCAGGACCGGTGTGGAGGGTGGCGTGGTTACGACGGCCCCGGCGGTTCCGGGCTGATTCTGGAGGCCTCGGAGGCCTTCTCCGGTGGTCGTCGGAGCGAGGCGGCTGCGGACGGGCGCTCGGCGGGTGATGGACGGGTGCTCGGCGGCGGCGGCCCCTCCCGGCGGCCGGCGGAGTGGAGAGGCTGTGGACGGATGTTCGGCGGCGGCGGCAGTGGCAGCTGCGGCCTCCGGACTTGCTGTGACGGCGCTCCTTGTGTTCGGTGTGCTGGTGGCCTTGGTGTGGGCTCGGCGGCCTTGTTCGGGCCGCGGCGGTCGTGGGAGGTCCCTGTTGGTTCGGATAGGGGCCTGCTGTGGTCAGGGCGGCCCTGGAACGGTCCTGAGGCACCTTTGATGGCCTCGAAGATGGCGTGGAGGCTGGGAGACACACGGAGGGGCTCGGCTGAAAAGTGGTGGTGCCGATGCCCCCGTGGGCCGCTTGGATGGAGCTATGGTATCCCTCCCTTTCTTGGGGCCCCCCACCGGTGGCAGAGGTGGTGGGCCTGGGGGAGGGTCTGGCTCTGCCTGTGACTCTTCTCCCCCGAGGGTCCCACCGGTGGCAGAGGTGGGACGACCGGGGAGAGGCGGCATATACCCCAGCCTGACTGGACTTCAACATCCGCGGCCAGAGGACAACAGAGACTACAGACGCTCCGGGACTGCAGAGATGAGGCGGCCGGGTCCACGGATGTACCCGAGGGCAGAGCTGTGGGCCCTGAGGGATGTCCTCCTCTCCCTTAGGTGGCCTTCGAAGCTCTCTAAGACCTTCCGTAATGATGGATCCTGGGATCCGGAGCGATGGTGGGACCGAGGAAACCGGGGAAAGCATTCTAATCCAGGGGTTGTCAAATTTTTAAAGGGGTTTTTTAAGGGGGAAAGATCCAGGGCGGGTGGGGGAGACAGCCCGCACGGAATTGGGGGCAGCCGGGCCGGCTTGCGCGCCTGGGGGGCCTCGGGGGTTCCCGTGTCGGGGGGGCAGACAGAGGGTGGGCAGCCGGGGGCCAATTTTATTAGCACGGTGACTGGGAGAGGTAGGTATGCCGGGGGTAGAGGGCCATATCCGGTTAGGGGATCGCGCTCCCGATGTTTACAAGCGGTAGCGCGCTCCGACCCTCCTTACCCATCCTGTAGTCCTGGTTGTCCAGAATCTCAGGCCCTGAATGCCCGGCTGCTGTTGTGCAATGCCAGGTCCGTGATTAATAAGGCCCCCCTGATCTCTGAGTTGGTTCAGGAGGAGGCCGCGGACCTGGTAGGTGTCACCGAAACCTGGTTGGGCCCAGAGGGAGGTGTCCCTCTGGTTGAGATGTGCCCACCAGGTTTCCTTGCATTTCACCAGCCTAGGGCTCAGGGAAGGGGTGGTGGGGTGGCGGTGCTTATAAAGGAAGTCCTTTGTCCTAGGGAGGCCACTGTCCCTCAGACGGCTGGCTGTGAATCTCTTTTTGTGAAGTGGGGGCAAGGGGTTCAGATGGGCCTTTTGTTGACGTACCTGGCTCCCTGCCACGTCTCATCAGCCCTGCCCGGACTCCTAGAGGTGATAGCCGGGCTGGCGGTTGAGACCCCCAGGCTCTTGGTCATGGGGGATTTCAACCTGCCATCGCTCGGTGAAACCTCTGGGTTGGTCCGGGAGTTCTTGGCTTCCATGACGGCCATGGACCTGACCCAGTTAGTTTCTGCTCCCACTCACATAGGAGGACACATGCTGGACCTGATTTTGTCTCTGGGCAGTGGTTGAATGACTGTAAGTGTGGGGACTTAGTTATTACTCCCTTGTCATGGACAGATCATTTCCTCCTTAGACTGGACTTCTGTTCCGCCACCCCCCACCGCAGGGAGGCGGAGCCACTTAGATGGTTCCGCCCAGGCGCCTAATGGACCCGGAGCGGTTCCAGAGGGAGCTTGGGCCATTTCCTGAATCTCTGGCTCTCAGCTCGCCTGGAGACCTGGTGGCCACCTGGGATGGGTTGGCCGCCGGGGCTCTAGACCGAGTTGTGCCTCTGCGACCTCTGACCCGGCACAGATCCCATTTGGCTCCGTGGTTTACGGAGGAGCTACGGGAGATGAAGTGCCGGAAAAGACGTCTAGAGGGCATTTGGAGGGCGACTCGTTCTGAATCTGACCGAACACAGGTAAGATCTCATATTAAGACTTACCTTGTGGCGATAGGGGCGGCAAAATCTTCGTATTTCTCCGCCCTTATTGCGTCGGCAGGAAATCGGCCTGCCGCCCTGTTTAGAGTGACCCGCTCTCTGCTTGAACCGAGAGCGCGGGATGACCTCTTGCAGGGTAGAGCAGAGGAGTTTTCTCGATTCCTGCATGATAAAATCGCTCAGATTCGGGAGGGTCTTAACTCCAATTGGATGGTCCCGGGGGAGGTGTCCGGGGCAGGTCTTGTGAATGTTATCTGGGGAGAGTTCGATCCTGTGACCGCCGAGGGTGTGGACAGGTTGCTGGGGAGTCTGAATGCCACCACCTGTTTATTGGACCCGTGCCCTTCCTGGCTGGTTTCGGCCGCCAGGGAGACGACACGAGGCTGGCTCCAGGGGATTATCAACGCTTCTCTGAGAGAGGGGTCGCTTCCTACCGCCCTGAAGACGGCGGTGGTGCGGCCCCTCCTCAAGAAGCCTTCCCTGGATCCAGCTGTTTTAAATAACTTTCGTCCAGTCTCCAACCTGCCCTTTGTGGCGAAGGTTGTTGAGAGTGTGGTGGCACGTCAGCTTCCTCAGTACCTGGAGGAAACAACTTACCTCGATCCGTTCCAATCGGGCTTCAGGCCTGGGCATAGTACTGAGACGGCATTGGTCGCGTTGGTCGATGATCTCTGGAGGGCTCGTGACAGAGGGTTCTCCTCTGTCCTGGTCCTATTAGATCTCTCGGCGGCTTTCGATACTATCGACCATAGTATCCTATTGCGACGGTTGGAGGGGTTGGGAATTGGGGGAGCCGTCCTTCGATGGTTCTCCTCCTTCCTCTCCGACCGTTCGCAATTGGTGTTGGCGGGAGGGGAGAGGTCCACCTCTAGGCCCCTGGTTTGTGGGGTGCCTCAGGGGTCGGTTCTCTCCCCTCTTTTGTTCAACATCTATATGAAACCGCTGGGCGAGATCATCCGTGGTCTTGGGGTGAAGTGTCATCTCTATGCAGATGACACCCAGTTATACATCTCCACCCCGGACCACCCCAACGATGCTGTGGGGGCTATGTCCAGGTGCCTGGAGGCCGTGCGGGATTGGATGGGCGGGAACAGGCTCCGGCTCAACCCATCCAAGACCGAGTGGCTGTGGTTTCCGGCGTCCCGATATAGCCAGTTGACGCCGTCGCTGGCTATTGGGGGGGAAATTTTGCCCCCCACAGAGAGGGCTCGCAATCTGGGAGTCCTCCTGGATGTGCGGCTGTCGCTTGAACACCATGTCGCGGCCGTCTCCAGGGGGGCATTTCATCAGATCCGTCGGATCTACCGGTTGCGGCCCTTTCTGGATCGGGACGCCTTGCGCACGGTCACTCAGGCCCTGGTCACCTCTCGCCTGGACTATTGTAATGCCCTCTACATGGGGCTCCCTGCGGGGAGCATCCGGAGACTCCAACTGGTGCAGAATGCGGCCGCGCGGGTGATCATGGGGGCGTCACGTAGCGCCCACGTGACACCTCTCCTGCGCGAGCTGCATTGGCTGCCAGTGGCTTTCCGGGTTCGCTTTAAGGTTCTGGTTCTGACCTTTAGGGCGATCCATGGCATTGGACCAGGTTACCTACAGGACCGCATCCTACCGGTGATCTCCAGCAGGCCAGTGCGTGCACACAGGGAGGGCCTTCTCCGGGTTCCGTCGGCTGCCATGTGTCGCCTGGCGGTCCCGAGGGGTAGGGCCTTCTCTGTGGCGGCCCCTGCCCTCTGGAATACTCTGCCACCGGAACTGCGTACCGGCATGGACCTGAGGTCCTTCAGGCGCGCGCTGAAGACCTGGCTTTTCGAGCAGGCCGGCCTGGGCTGAGAGAGGGTTTTAATGTGTCTCCATTAATTTTAATTAGGGGGTTTTAAGGGGGTGGGGTGGGCTTTTTATTCGGCCTAATCTAATTTAATCTTTTTCTTAACTTTTGTATTGTTGGGGTTTTAGATTGGCTGTACACCGCCCTGAGTCCCTAGGGAGAAGGGCGGTATAAAAGTTAAATAAATAAAATAATAAAAAAATAATAAAAAAATAATAATCTATCTCTTCATCCATCCATCCATCCATCCATCCATCCATCCATCCATCCATCCATCCATCCATCCATCCATCCATCCATCCATCCATCTATCTATCTATCTATCTATCTATCTATCTATCTATCTATCTATCTATCTATCATCTCTTTCTATTATTTCTCCTATCTTAGCTATCCCCCATCCATATCTCTTTCTTCTATCATTTCCCATTTATGTCTGCCTGCCTGCCTATCCAGGGAATTCTGGGAGTTGAAGTCCACCCAGGTTGAGGACTGCAGCCTTGCAAAGCCATCTGGCTTTTTAAAAAACGGCAAATGTTCTTTTTTTTCTTCCTCTTCTCTTTTTAAAAAACCTCTGAGGAACGTTGGTGCGAGAGCTCCTTTTATTAGCCCGTTTCCTAGCTGTGATTTTCTGTTGTGCCACGACACGTTAAATTATTCACTTCTTCTCTTCTCGGCTGGCCTTGCCGGTCACCTCCAGATATTTGCAAGATCTGCATAAAAGGATCTCGAGCATCGTTTCATTTCTGCTGGGCCGACCCAGGAGAGGGAAGGTGGTGGCTCTGATTGCATCCAAAGCCATTGTCTGCTTCTTCTGACTCCGTGCAAAGAAACAAAATATCTGCATTTTTCAGGGCAGGAAAAGCCCAAGAAACTGGCTGCCTTGATCTCGAATCTGCATCTGGGGTCAAAGGTGTCCGTAGAGAAGGGAGCCACCCCACATCACAATGATTTCATTAAACAGATTTATTAATTTGTATCCTGCCTTTATTATTATTATTTTTTATATCAAAGTTTTTATTTTTTTACAACAAATATACAAACAAAACATAAAACCCTCTTTCAATTATTTGCATACAGTGTGTCAGTTGGTTGCAATCTTTTGTGCTATCCTTTTTTTTTCTCCCTTACTCACGAGTTATATAAATTCTCACCTTACCAATCTAGCTTGTGCTTATATAATATCAATTATTAAACATTCATTTAACTGAACTATTTTTGCATCATTTTATACGAGATATTCTAAATTTCATTATGATTTAATCTTCTACATTCATCCAATGGTTATATATTTTATATTGTATTCTATATCAATCTATTAACTTTTTATTATAAGGCTTACTAATCTACAGTATTTCTTTACCGTGTCTTTTTATCTAACCATTGATAAAATAAATCCCATATCGTATAAAATTGTTTATCCTCTTGTTCTCTAATTTCAAATATCAATTTACTCATTTCGGCTCAGTCCATGATTTTCTTAATAATTTCCTCCTGCATCGGTATTTTTTTATTTTTCCAATTCTTAGCAAATACAATTCTAGCCGCTGTTATTGCCTTTATTATTTTTACAGACCATTCAAGGTGGCGAACAAATCTATTATTCCTTCCTCCTCCTATTTTACCCACAACAGCAACCTTGTGAGGTGGACTAGGCTGAGAGAGAGCGGCTGGCTCAAAGTCACCCAGCTGGCTTTTGTGTCTAAGGCGGGACTAGAACTCACGGTCTCCTGGAGATTGGCCCAAGGTCAGCAGCTGGTGCAGAGTCTAACCACTAGGCCACTAGATTAGGCTCTCTAAATGATGATAAATACTTCCTTGCATCGTCAGCATGTTTTGGGAATCTGCCTGCAGGTGTTCTGACCCAACCAGGTTCCCAAGAGCAAACAGAGACAAAGGCAGCAGCCCCCCCCCCTTTTAAGATTTAATAACGAATTCTGTTCCTTTAGAGATAAAAGGCTGCTTTCCAACAATGAGCTCTGACAAGAAAGAGCCTTGCCAAGTTGTTCGTCAAGGCTGCCAAAAACCCAGAGATCAGAACTAATTTACAAGATTCTGCAAACACAAGAACTAAGACGTCCACCAGTTGAGCTTCAGAGCTTCTTTGCTGTCTGCAAAGAACGCTTTTCCAAACCTGGTTTTTATCCTCTTGAGGGAGGGGCCGTTACCTTGCAGCCTTAGCACCACCACTAGATGGACTCGCAACTGGCTGACAAACTGTACTCAGTGAGTAGTCCTTAATGGGTCAAAGTCTACATGGACGGAAGTAAGCAGTGGGGTGCCACAAGATTCCATCTTAGGCCCACGACTCTTCAATATCTTCATTAACGACTTAGATGAGGGAATAGAAGGGGAACTTACCAAATTTGCAGATACTAAGCAGGCAGGAATAGCTAACACCCAAGAAGATAGGCTCAAGATCCAATGGATCTCGACAGACTAGAACACTGGGCCCTATTTAACAAAATGAAATTCAATGTAGAGAAAAGGAAAGTCCTCCACTTAGGCAAGAAAAACCCAAAGTGCACCTATAGACTGGGTGAAACCAGGCTCAATAGCAGGAACTGGGAGAGGGATCTCGGAGTCTTAGTGGACAGCCAGCTAAATAGGAGCCAGCCGTGTGTAGCAGCAGCCAAAAAAGCCAATGCAATCCTAAGTTGCATTCACAGAGGGATACGATCGAGATCAAGGGAAGTACTAATGCCATACTATAAAGCCTTAGTCAGACCACACCTAGAGTACTACATCCAGTTTTGATCACCACATTACAAAAGAGATGTTGAGGCTCTAGAAAAAGGGCAGAGAAGAGCAACCAAGATGATTAGGGGACTGGAGGCTAAAACATACAATGAATGGTTGCAGGAACTGGGCCTGGCTAATCTAAGGAAGAGAAGGACCAGGGGAGACAGGAGAGCGTCTTCCAATATTTGAGGAGCTGCCACAGAGAGGAGGAAGGGGGTCAAGCTATTCTCCAAGGCACCCGAAGGCCAGACAAGGAATAATGGATGAAAACTGACCAAGGAGAGATTCAACCTGGAAATAAGGAGAAACTTTCTGACAGTGAGAACAATCCACCCATGGAACAATCCACCCAAGTTGCCCTTGGAAGTTGTGGGAGCTCCATCACTTGAGACTTTTCGAGAAGAGACTGGACTGCCATTTGTCAGAAATGGTGTAGGGTCTCCTGCTTGGGCGGTGGGTTGACTAGATGACCTATAAGGTTCCTTCCAACTCTGATTATCTGTTAAATCTGTTACAGCCTGGGCTGCTGTAATTGTTTTTTCCTCTGAGTAATCCTTCCTACATGTACACTTGGCACAGGCTCCTCGGGAACCTCCTCATTGCTGCTGCCAGCCCCCACAATCTCTGAAGGCAGCAGTTCACTGCCTGATGGTCCTGGCCCCTCATCTGAGTCCTCGCTCTCCTCAGCCGTGTGCACCTGTTGCTGGCTAACCACAACACTAGGCCAGGATGATGTCAAAACAGCCTCTAACCGAATGTTTATGGATGGTTCAGCCGAGAAGCCCTCAATGGGCTGCCTCAGGACACCAAAATAGTCTATATTCCCACCATGTGCAATGCTGCTAGTCCTGACTGAGGTGTCAGCTGACATGCTGGAGCTGTAATGGGACTTAGTAGCTTTGTGTCTGGTGCCACGCCACATTTAGGCTGAGATCTATTAAACCAGGATTACACAGAGAAGTTTGTGGTGCAGACATGCACGGCATTGCGCAGAGCCCAGTGGAGATAAGAAAGTGCTTAGCGCATGGTTTTCTAAGAGGCATGGTGACATAACCACCACTTCTTCTATACCTGAGGGGGTGGGGGGGGACTGGATGGTCCGTGGTGCTCTCTGAGCTTTGGCAGACGTTTCATGACCCAGCTAGGGAATGTCATCAGTGCTAGGAGGAGGAAGAGGAGGAGGAAGAGGAGGAAGACTGGGGTCCTTGGGGCACTCTGAGCTTTGTAGTTTTCTTGCAGACATTTCATGACCCAAGTAGGGAACATCATCAGTGCTAGAAGGAAGGGGAGTTTGCAGAAACTTCTTTCCTCCCCCGCCCTCTGCAAATCCAGTCCCCTTCTAGCAATGATGATGTTACCTAGTTGGGTCATGAAACGTCTCCAAGAAAACCACCAAACTCAGAGAGCGTCAAGGACCCCTCAGTCTTTTTCTCCTCCTCCTCTTCCTCTCCACAACCCCTTCTCTTTTAGCACTGATGATGTTCCCAAGTTGGGTCATGAAACGTCTGTACAGAAACCACCAACCACCACCTCCTCCTCCTCCAACCCCACTCCCTTCTAGCACTGCTGATGTTACCTAGTTGGGTCATGAAACGTCTGCACGAAAACCACCCAGCTCCAGAGAGCACCAAGGATCCCACGGGTCCTTCCGTGCCCAACTCAACTCCTGCAAGGGAGGGCTTGCCTTCACACAACCCTATTCTCACAACCCTGAAATTACACCCATTTTTTGGGGGGGGGGAGGGGGCAACACGATTCCTGGCCCTCAGGCTTAGGTCCAAAACTCTCAGAGAGTCCCTGGGAAATTAACCCAGGTTCAAGTCAGCTCAGCTGGCGTTCACTTTTGCTTGTGCATTGTTAACGGATGTGGTGAAATGTGTTCTTACACAGCCAGCGTGACAGACAATGAGGTTTGGGTTTGTTTGTTTTTTGACACTGATGAATTACACATCGAGGCAACGGCTGGCAGCGGCTTTTGTTAATTTTCTTCTCATCAACGATTTGATGTGTCCTCCTTTCCACTATAAAAATCTTGACCATTTAATTAACTTTTATAAAAAGACTCCTGTAAAGTTGATGGAGGCAACATAACTTGGGCCCTAGAGACACCCTGTTGTAGTTCGCTGGCAGCCAGTGCAGATGGCAGCGAAATCGGACAGTGGGGAAGAACGGGGATCAGTCTGGGAGTCTGAAGAGGACTCGGATGAGGGTCCTGCATCCGATGCAGAGATGGGGCCAGGGCCATCTGGGAGTGGGGTGCTGACTCCGGAGCCTCCGGAGTCTCCAGAGTCTGGCAGCAGTGAGGCAGAGGAACAGCGGGAGCCTGTTCCCAGTGCGCGTATGCACAGAGCTGCCAGAAGGCAAGAAGAGTTAAGACAAAAGGGGCAACTTGGGAGTAAGGCTTGGAGATGATTGGCCCTCCCATAAGACATAAAGGAGGAGCAAAGGGACAGGAGCCTTTGCAGGAAGCAACGTTGTTCACTCTGTTTGGATTAATCCTTGAAGCTCTGGGTGGACTCTGTACTCCGCCTGGCTTTTTACGGTTCACTTTAGTTGCTGGCAGCCATTCAAAGGAGAGAAAGGTGGGTGCTTATCTCGAGGGACTGTTTGGGACTCCTTACGGGCTGGGAATGCACATAATTCCCAGCTGTTGAAATAAAACAAGAGTTGTTTTAAATAAGCGTATGCAGAAACTTCTTGGATGAGAAGACGTTTCGTCTTCAAAAGAAAAACTAGAAAGTCCAGTTGCCTCTTAAAAAAAAATAAAAATAAAAACACCTTTGGGATTATCCATACACTCAAAGACTATTGCAGGTGGGAAGGCCCTCATGTTGCATTTCAACTCCCTGCAAAATAATCTCTGCCTCTGTTTAAAAAATAAATCAAAAAATAAAAAGGATGTCCATCAGCATCCAGCTTGACCTTGGCTGATCTCCGAACGTTGCAAATATCAAACCGAACACGGGGGAGATTTCCAAAACTCTTTTATCAAGCTGTCAAAGAAGGAACAAATGTTTTGTAGGGCGGCAACTTTTCCTGCTAATCGGCCCATTAATATTGGGAAGCTCGGCCTGGGTTTCCAAAAACATTAACAAGCCAGGGAGATGAAGAGATTCAGATCGCCCCACATCCATCAAGCCAGACTTTGGGAAGGCAACAGATCTTGGATCTAACAGCACCTGGGAGAACATTAATTTTCCCCAACACCAGGCACGCTTTCTAATTTTGCAGCAGCCAAGAAATTAAGAACAGGGCAATGCTATAGGGTGCTTGAGCTGGGGGTTAGACTGGAAGACCTTCAAGATCCCTTCCAAGGGAACTCTTGTTATTCTTGTTAGGCTGTTATTCTGCAGTTGCATTATCCTGCTAGTCTGTTGTTCTACTATTCTGCTATTTCGTTATTCTATTATTCTGCTATTCTGTTATGCTGCTATTTTTTATTCTGCTGTTTTGCTATTCTCTTATTCTCCTGTTCCCTTATTCTGCTGATCTCTTATTTTATTATTTTATTCTGCTATTCTCTTATTCTGCTGATCTCTTCTTCTGTTTCTATTATTTTATTCTGCTATTCTCTTAGTCTACTATTCTGTTATTTTGCTATTCTATTATTGGACAATTGAACTACCCCTGAAAATATTTTGGAAGGGGGAGGCAGGCTGCTTGGCCCAGCTTGCTAAACCAGCTTAAAAGTCCAGCATGTTGTGTGAATGTGCTAACTTAGTTTGTGGTGATGCAGGAAAGGGACTGTCTTAGTGTGTTGAGGGAAGCAAACCCCTTATTTTTCTTGATTGTGTGAACCAGGACATGTTAAGCCTTGATTTTTCACCCTTGGCAAATTAAGATGGGTGGACCTCAATTCCCAGAATTCCCCAGCCAACAAACACAATACAATATTTTCCTTCCTTCCTTCCTTCCTTCCTTCCTTCCTTCCTTCCTTCCTTCCGTTGCCTTCCTTCCTTCCTTCCTTCCTTCCTTCTTTCCTGCCTGTCTTCTTTCCTTCTTTCCCTCCCTCCCTCTCCCTTTTTCTTGTATTTTTCTTTCTCCCATTTCCTCCCTCCTCCGCCCTCCTTGTTCTCATTCTTTCTTTCTCTTTCTTCTTTCTTTATTTCTTGTCTTTCTTGTTCTTCTTCTTTCTTTCTTTCTTTCTTTCTTTCTTTCTTTCTCCCTCCCTTTTCTTTCTTTCTCTTCCTTTCTTCCTTCCATCCCTCTCCCTCCTTCTTGTATTTTTCTTCCTCCCAAGTTCCATCCTCCCCCTCCCTTTCTCTCTCCTTGTTTCTTTTTACCTCTTTTTTACCTCCTCCCTCTTCCTTCCTTCCTTCCTTCCTTCCTTCCTTCCTTCCTTCTTCCCTCCCTCCCTTCCATCTATCCATCCTTCCTTTTCTTTCTTTCTTTCTTTCTTTCTTTCTTTCTTTCTTTCTTTCTTTCTTTCTTTCTTTCTTTCTTTCTTTCTTTCTTTCATTCATTCTTTCTCTCTCTCTTTCTTTCTTTCTCTGTCTCTGTCTCTCTCTCTCTCCCTCTGTCTGTCTGTCTGCCTCTCTCTCTCCTTGTTCGTAAGCTAGCCCCAATCCTTCTCTCTTCCAGCAGCCTCACCTCCCCTTAATAAGGTTTCAAGGACCATAATCCTCTAAGGCTCCATCTCGGCTGAAGTGGCCCCTTAAGCGTCAGCTCAGCCTGTGGGGAACAGAAACCTCCACCTTTCCTAAATGGTGATGATTTCCTTCGAAGATCTTTCCGTAACGCACCCAATTTTCTCCACTAAGCCGGCCTTGGAATTCTGCTAAGTTTCAGCCTCTCAGAGAAAAGCCATTTTCATTCTCTGCTCAGCAAACCTTCCAAGGTTATTTTTGGGGACATGGAATTGCCTGGGGCTGAACTGCCTAGCAGGAAGAACGATTCAAAACAATACCAGGTAGGGAGTCCTCACTTAGTGTCCATTCAAGGACTTTACAGACATCCCCAAAAGGTGCTAACCCTAACCCTAACTCTATCATTCCTGGCTGGCTGGAGAATTCTGGGGGTTGAAATCCACAACTCTTAAAATGGCCAAGTTTGGAGACCCCTGACTTAGATGACCCTTCTGGTCCATTCCAACTCTATCATTCCTGGCTGGCTGAGGAATTCTGGGAATTGAAGTCCACAACTCTTAAAGCGGCCAAGGTTGGAGACCCCTGACTTAGATGACCCTTCTGGTCCCTTCCAACTCTATCATTCCTGGCTGGCTGAGGAATTCTGGGAATTGAAATCCACAACTCTTAAAATGGCCAAGTTTGGAGACCCCTGACTTAGATGACCCTTCTGGTCTCTCCCCACTCTATCATTCCTGGCTGGCTGAGGAATTCTGGGGGTTGAAGTCCACAAGTCTTAAAGTGGCCAAGGTTGGAGACCCCTGACTTAGATGACCCTTCTGGTCCCTTCCAACTCTATCATTCTGGCTGGCTGAGGAATTCTGGGGGTTGAAGTCCACAAGTCTTAAAGCGGCCAAGGTTGGAGACCCCTGACTTAGATGACCCTTCTGGTCCCTTTCAACTCTATCATTCCTGGCTGGCTGGGGAATTCTGGGAGTTGAAGTATTCTTCTTCTTCTTCTTCTTCTTCTTCTTCTTCTTCTTCTTCTTCTTCTTCTTCTTCTTCTTCTTCTTCTTCTTCTTCTTCTTCTTCTCTTCTTCTTCTTCTTCTTCTTCTTCTCCTTCTCCTTCCCCTTCCTCTTCCTCTTCCTCTTCCTCTTCCTCCTCCTCTAATTCTTCTACTTCCTCCTCCTCCTTCCTCCTCCTCCTCCTTCCTCCTCCTCCTCCTTCCTCCTCCTCCTCCTCTCAGCAAACCTCACTCCCTTCTAACACTGACAAAGTTACCTAGCTGGGTCATGAAATATCTACAAGAAAACGACCAAGTTCAGAGACCACCATACCATGTAAATCTTAGTCTTAACAACAGTTTGTTTATTTATAGTCACCATTCAAAAGTTACAATGACATTAAAGTGAGTTGACATGTTGTGACCATTTTTTACACTTAACGACCGTCGCAGCCTCCCCAGGGTCAGCTGGTTTACCTTTGGGCGTTTGGCTACTGACTCGTATTGATGGCCTTTGGGGTGTCCCGCGATCACGTCACCCCCTTTTGCGACGAGCAGAGTCTCGAGGAGGACGCTGGATTTGCTTTAACAAACCGTGGGGCTACCTCAACCAACTCAGTGACTCGCTTAACAGCCGTGGACCAGAAAGGTTGCAAAAGAGGGCAAAACTCCCTTAACCAATGTACTCGCTTAACGACCAAAAATTTGGGGGCTCCGTGGCGGTCATAAGTCGGGTGGTGCGGTGGTGTAGAGGTGGATCTTGGAGTTGTGCCCGTCCGTCAGAACGCTTGTTAAAATTGCTGTCCTTAGTTGCCATCGTCTCGGATTTTAGTTGACCCTGGCCAGAGTTTGAAAAGATAACCAGGATAACCAGAGCTGGTTGGATAAGATGGCTTGTCCCGCTGTTTTGATCAGGGAGGGATGCATTTCGAGACAGCGAGGATTTGGGAGAGATCTATTGAGAGCCACAGGGGCGGCTCGGTGGTCAGAGTGCAGAACTGCAGGCTACCTCTGCTGACTGCCGGCTGCCTGCAATTTGGCAGTTCGAATCCCCTCAGGCTCCAGGTTGACTCAGCCTTCCGTCCTTCCCAGGTGAGGTAAAATGAGGACCCAGATTGTTGAGGGTAAGAGGCCGACTCTGTAAACCGCTTAGAGAGGGCTGGGAAGCACTGGGAAGCAGTGTATGTCTAAGGGCTATTGCCCTTCCTTCCCTTCCCTCCTTCTTTCCTTTCCTTCCTTCCTTCCTTCCTTCCTTCCTTCCTTCCTTCCTTCCTTCCTTCCTTCCTTCCTTCCTTCCTTCCTTCCTTCCTTCCTTCCTATCATGTTGGCACAGTGGTTGAGGATGCAATACTGCAGGCTAACTGTCTCCATTATATAAAAGTGGTATGTAAGTCAAAATGCTATTGCCTTCCTTCCTTCCTTCCTTCCTTCCTTCCTTCCTTCCTTCCTTCCTTCCTTCCTTCCTTCCTTCCTTTCCTTCCTTCCTTCCTTCCTTCCTTCCTTCCTTCCTTCCTTCCTTCCCTCCCTCCCTCCCTCTCTCCCTCCCTCCCTCCCTCCCTTTCTGACTCTATAAACCGCTTAGAGAGGGTTCTAAAAGCACTGTGATATACAGTACAACTCTAAGGGCTAGTGCTATTCTCCAAGGTTGCTGGGCCCTGGGGAATCTTCCTTCTCTGACCCGTGTCTGCAGTGGAGGCAAAAAATAAAATAAAAATTCTTGAGTAGTGGTCCTTCTGTTGCCCACCTTCTGAAGCTTCCCTCCCTCCCATCCATTTTGCAAGCCGGCAACATTCAGTTACAGGAGAGCCAGGCTGAGTGTGTAAATCTTTAGTGTGTTTAGTGCAACCTTCCTTAGCAGTCGAAGAATGGACAGCTCGGTCTATAAAAACTCTCAGGGGAAACTCTGGGCTGCCAAGACCACCCACTCACTTTACACTCGGAGCCCCCGAGTCTCTGCCATCCACCAGATGAGATTGCATCCTGAGAGCGGGGGGGGGGGGGTGGAAGAGAGAGAGAGAGAGATGGGAGGGAGGGGAAGGGAGGGGGAGGGGAGCAAGAAAGGGAGGGGGGAGAGAGAAAGAGAGAGCTGCAGGAGGCTGTTGCGGCTGAAAACGGATGTTGAGCTGGCCTCGCCCCTGGCCACCCATACACACTCACACACCCACACCCACAGCTCCCCAAGGTCAGACACAACTGTCATGTCCCTGTTGGAATCTGAGTCGGAGGGGAAGGCTGAGCAGCTGACAGGGAGTGGGAATGTGGCTCCGGTGACTGTGGAGGAAACTGGGGAAGGTCAAAGGCCGGCTGGGCAGAGCAGGGGAGAGGTATAGTAAGGGGGAGAGAGTTCAGAGAAAGATCCAAGCCCACCCCCTCTTCATCCGAGGACACACAGGGAGGAAAAGAGAAGGGAGCAACATGAGTTGCATGGTTCACGGGGGAGGAAAGGGCCCTGATCCCCTTCATTAGCTGCAGCTGGGAACACAGTGTATAAAAAGGGAAACAAAAGTTGTTGGGAGCAAATCATGAGTTATCTTTTATTGTCGAGGCTTATCTGGGTTCCTGGCGACTTCCCAACTGTGTGTATTTTGTTGACCTTTCAAGCCTGCAATTCCTTCTCCTGGCCTGTCCAGTTAATTGCTGCAGCAAGTAGTTTGTGTGGATTTTTAGTTACGGTTTGTATGTACTTTGTTTTCGGACTGAATTTCCTCCGCTTAAAGTTCTTGGGAGAGTTTTTCTCTCCAGCCAAAGGTAACCTGGACATCAGGGGCAAAGTTGGAGATAATAAAGGGTCTCTTCTTGCTCATTGGACTGTGTTGCCTTTGTGCCACGCCTCTTGGGGTCCATCGCAACAACCCTGATGCAGCCCTCAATGAACGTTTGACATCCCTGATCTCGGGCGATATTTTTCAGCCTTTGCAACTTTAAGAGGGGCGGACCTCTGCTTCCAGACCCCCTCTTCTTTGAGGCAGCCCCTCAACTATGGGAAGACTCCTATCGTATCATTCCTAATGAGGAGCTGAGTCATCTCAGGGGCTGTACCTGTGCCACAAACCTTCCAAGGGCTTATTCGACATGGAATGATAGGGTTGGAAAAATCTTAGAGGTCATCTAGTCCAACCCAGTGCTCAAGCAGGAGGCCCCCCCTATCGTTCCAGACAAATGGCCGCCTGATCTCTTCATAAAAACCTCCCATGACGGAGCGCCCACAACTTCCAGAGGCAAGTCATTCCACCAATTAAATTAATTCTCATGAATTTTCTCCTTGATTCCAGCCAGGGTTGCTTCTGCTCCTGGATTACTTTTCATTTGTTGCTTCTACTCCTGCCTTCAGGGGCTTTGGAAGATAATTTGACCCCCCCCCACTCTTCTTTGGGGCAGCCAAAGGCTGCTGTCATGTCTCCCCTACTCCTTCTTTTCATCAGACTAGATATATCCAATTCAATTCAGTTCAGAATAGAGCTGGAAAGGGACCTTGGAGGTCTTCTAGTCCGACCCCCTGCTTAAGTGGAAGACCCCTATACCATTCCAGACAAATGGCTGTCCAGTCTTTTCATGAAAACCTCCAGTGTTGAGAGCACCCACAACTTCTGGAGTCAAGCTGTTCCACTGGTTAATTCTCACTGTCAGCAAATAATTGTTAACTAGTTAGATACCTGCGCTTCGCTACGAAACTCTGTGGTGGGGCTTAGTTTTTGGGGAGGAAAATAAGCGGGGTGGAATTATGCCCCTGCCTACCAGCATCCATCAGTATTCATCTGGCTAGGGTCCTGTCAGTGTGTGAGAGAGTTGAGGGCTGTTTGGAAATTGAAGCAGTATTTGCTGTGTGAGCAAGAAGGAGACATCAAGGAGCCTGGGCGTGGCTTAGCTCAACTGTTCTGTACTAAAGCTCTGAAACTGAACCTCCTCTCCTCTGCTTGTGTTTTGCATTTGGAAGAGATTTCTTCTCAGGTGGGAAGGGAGAGTAGAACTCCTTAGCATCAGAGCATGTTAATAATAATAATGATGATGATGATGATGATGATGATGATGATAATAGTAATAATAATATAGGAAATACTCTAAATACTCTGATAGTTATTTGGAAAAAACCTTTCTTAGTGAGCCCCTAGAAGCCAAGAGGAACCTACAGGCTAAATTTGAAGTTTGTAGACTTTACGGTTCTGGAGATTTTGTGATGATGCATGAGGGGCATTTCGCTTTTATAGATAGATCGGTTTCAGGTTGCTTCTCTCCTTGATGAGTTTCCATCCATTGCTTCTTGTCCTGCCTTCAGGGGCTTTGGAGAATAGCTTGACCCCTTCCCCCTTCTTCTCTGGGGCAGCCCCTTGGAACGCGGTTGTCACATTTATGCCTCAAGCATCAAAGCCTCGGATGAGCATCGCGTAATAGTCTCCTTTTCCTTCTGTCCTTCCCATCTGGTCCTCAGCGGCGGTGATGCCAGAAACCATGTGCCCAGAACATCCAGCCTTCAGCAACTGTCAGGCCCATTCCCCAACTCCCTGGGGCGAGGTTAAAAAAAAAAAAAAAACACATCCAGAGGGCTGAGGCTTCGAGTCTGTCACTCCAACTGTCATCTTGATTTTCTCGAGTCCTCCTCGTCTCACGTACAATCCTGAGGCCAGGATCGGTTGTTGGCTTGCTTGCCTCCTTCTCTGCCAAAGCCACTTCGGTTTGTGGCTTTGCATTAAACAGATTTTGAAAGTTGACAGACAGATAACAGATCATCAGGGTTGGAAGGGACCTTGTAGGTCATCTAGTCCAACCCCCCTGCACCCGTGATGGCAGACCTGTGGCACACAGAGCTATTTGTGCATGCACGCGAGCCCCAGCCACACTTCCTTGCACTGGGCATGGGCGCTCCTCCCAGCTGATTTTCGGCCCATTTGAGACCTTTTTCACCCTCCTGGAGGCTCGAGGGAAGCCTCTGCAGCCTTGGGAAGCCGAAAATACCAGAAGTGATGCAACGGGCCTAGTTTTCGGCCTGCAAAGCCTGCAGAAGCCTTCCTCAAGCCTTTGGGAGGCCGAAAAAGGCCTCAAACCGTCTGAAAATCAGCGGTGAGGTGCAGTGCAGGTTAGGAGGCAGCGGAGTGGGGGGCGTGGGGATTGCACGTGCATGTGTAGGGGGCATGGAGGGGGTGCACATTGCCTTCTGGGTGCTGGCACCCAAGCGCGAACATGCAAACACACGCACAATTTTTGGCACAGGAGCCCCAAACGGTTAGCCATCACCGGTCTAGGACTCTTTAGTAAGGTTGCAAAACAGAGTCGTTAGATTTTAATGGAGGCATTCAGTCAATTAACGGATCCGAGAAGGGGAGTTTTAATTAGTAAGACTCCCCGTTAGGAGCGGACTAATGATTTACTGTGAAGAGATTAATGAGAGAAGAGCATCAAGGGATGTCCTTTTGATCTCTGGAGGAGTAGCAGAAGTTTTTTTGAGGGGGTGGGGGGTGGGGGGACGTGTTTTACTTTGTTCTCTCAAATTTCCTTTTATTAGGCGCCGAAGGGCAGCTGGGCTGAGTTCTCCGTAAGGTTTGCTAAAACTCTTTTGCCTGCAGGCAAATTTTGATTTCTCTGATCGCTCCAAACTGAGCCACAGCTCAGATCCTTCGCTCTCACCGCTGCAGACGCTGTTTTCCTGCCCAGCGATCTCGGCTGATCAGGCCCAAAGATCAGAAGAAGCTTGTAGCAGCGGAGATATAAATTCCTCATGCATTTAAAGAAATTCCCACCCCTTGTCTCTTCCTTTGCAGGAACCAGCTGGAAGGAGGAAGCGTAAAGGTATTTTGATCCAAACCTTGTTCCAAGGAAACAAACATAAAACGGAGGTAACAGCAAAACCTTTTAATGATTCTTTACAAATTCCGTTCCTTCCTGGTTAAAAGTCTGTTTCCAACTAATTGTCTCTGATAAGGATGAGCCTTGCCAAGGTGGTGCAAGGCTGCCAAGAATACTAGATAAAGTTACTAAGAAATATTTCAAACACAAAGAGTCTGCAAACACCAACCAAGATATTCCAAACATCCACAAGGCTTGAATACAAAAACTTATTTGCTTCCTGCAAAGAACTGCAGTTTCTCAGCTGGCTTTTATCTCTTAAGGGAGGGGCCATCACCTTGCAGCCTTACTCCCGAGTCTCCCATACTGCTGCAGCTGCTATTTCCTTCGAGCAGCCCTGCATGCATGCACATTAGGCACAGGCTCCTTGGGCACCTCTTCCTCACTGCTGCCAGCCTCCACAACCTCCGAAGGCAGCCCTCCACTCCCTGAGGGTCCTGGTCCCATCCCTGCATCCCACACAGGCCCCTCATCCGAGTCCTCGCTCTCCGAGACCTCAGCCATCCACACCTGCTGCCAGAGAACCACAACAAAAGGTTTCTGGGGGAGGCAGAAGTTAAAAGAATGGGTCCATTAGGTAATTGTCTCCCATTCTCTTAGTCATCCCCTGTTTTACTGGAATAGAAGAGAATAGAGCTGGAAGGGACCTGGGAGTTCTTCTAGACCAACCCTTTGCTCAAGTAGGAGACTCTATATACCAATGGTCACCAACTAGTGGGCCGGGGACCACTGGTGGTCCACAAGAAAATTTTGGTGGTCTGCAGAGAAATGTGACCCCCACAAAGACTCATTTCTGGCAGAGTTTGGGGGAGAGAATGAAAGACTTCTGCGGCTTCTGCTGCTTTCCTTGCATGAAGCCAAAAGTCTCTCCCTCCACTCTGAGAACGGAGCTGGAGATGGTATCCTGCAAACTCAAACGGGGTGGGATATATTCATTCAGACTTTTTGGGGGATTTTCCCAGGGTCTCTGTTGCTTTCTGCAGAGACCCTGGGAAAATGTCAGCAAGCCACTATCAGTCAAAATCCATGTTAGTGGTCCGCAGGATATAAAATTATAAGTTTGGTGATCCCTGAGGTCCAAAAGGTTGGCGACCCCTGCTGTATACCACTTCAGACAAATGGCTTTCCAGTCTCTTCTTAAAAACCTCCAGTCTTGGAGCGCCCACGATTTCTGGTGGCCAGCGGTCCCACTGGTTAATTGTCCTCACTGATAGGAAGTTTCTCCTTAGTTCCAGGTTGCTTCTCTCCTTGGTTAGTTTCCATCCGTTGTTTCTTATCCTGCCTTCAGGGATTTTGGAAAATAGGTTGACCCCCCTTTCCTTTGGGGAAGCCCCTCAAATATTGGAAGTCCGCTATCATGTCCCCCCCAAGTCCTTCTCTTCATTAGACTAAAAATGTTGAAAGAGCCTGCAGTTCAACCCTCAGCTGCAAAGATTCCCTTCTATTAATATTCTGAATATAATAGTTAGAGGGCAGAACCGAGCCTTCTTTCCATTATTTCTGACCGAATTGTCAATTATCCACACCCCCCCCCCCCCATGCAGCTTGGATTCATCAAAAGCCGACAAGATGCAAACTGCGATTGGCAAGATTGATGTAGGCATTCGATGCCTCTTCGTTAGAGCCTCACAAGCTGAATGACAATTATTATTACCTTTGTTGTCAGAGTACAACATGTGTACAATGAGAGGTTGGCTGAGCCTCCCTTCTTGCACACACACACACACACCACCAACACAACTCACAGCGAGGACAGAAAGTCCCCAACCCAGTCCCTGTGCTGTCCCAGCCAGTCTATGGGAATTGGAGAGTTACTTAGGAATTGTGAGCTGTCCCCTTAAGGGAATGCATCATGGGAAATGTAGTTAAAGGTATCCTGGGAAACGTAGTTCATGTCACATGGCCACATCTGCAATCCTGATTGGTTACTAAATTGACCCTTGAGGGGTTGGGGGAGTTTCCTCCATTCTTGCCTGGACTCACGAACTCATAGCAGCTTTTTTCTATCGCTACGAGATGGGTTAGGAGAGAACCATCTTTTACCTGCAAGGCTGATATACAAAGGATTGGTCATTAAAGAAGAACTTCGTCACAAATGTGAGTTAGGAGGATACCTGATGTACCAACAAATGTACTTTGTTATGGATGTTTTGTGGGATTTATCTATCTGCATCTGCACAGCTACAAATCCACCTCTGTGCAGGAGACAGAAAAGTCCCAATCTTATTACACTAGGTGACCTTGTTGCATAATGCGCCAGCCCCGCATGTCATGCCCCTGTTGGAGTGCGATTCCGAGGGGGAGGGGGAGCAGCTGACAAGGACTGGGAAAGTGGCTCCGGTGGCTGTGGAGGAAACTGAGGAAGGGCACAGTCCGGCTGGGCATTCAGAGGAAGATCCAGGCCCACTCCCTCTTCATCCTAGAGCAGGCAGGGAGAAACGGAGAAGGGAGCAACATGGGTTACGGGGGAGAAAAAGGCCCTGATTCCCTTCATTAGCTGCAGCTGGGAAAACAGGATTTTGAAAGGGTGT
Organism: Bungarus multicinctus; assembly: GCA_023653725.1. Lineage (NCBI taxonomy): Eukaryota > Metazoa > Chordata > Lepidosauria > Squamata > Elapidae > Bungarus > Bungarus multicinctus. The sequence goes on from CM042850.1 coordinate 2,164,576, forward strand.
TTGCACACAGCACCTTGCTGGAAGCAAAGCCTGCATTATCTTGGTTTGTCAAGTCTTATCTGGGTTCTGGCTTCCTCCCAACTGTGTGTGTTTCGTTATCTTTTGAAGTCTGCAATTCCTTATCCTGCCCTGTTTCGTTCATTGCTGCAGCAACATTGGTTTGTGTTGGGTTTTTTTTATAATTTAGATGTACTTTGGGTTCGGACTGAATTTCTTCCCTTTAAAACCTGTTCTTGGGAGAGTTTTTTCTCTCCAGCCGATGATAACTTGACATTGGGGGGCCAAGTTGGAGACATTAAAGGGACTTTACCTACTTTTGTGGCTTTGTTGCTTTTGTGCCACGCCCCTTTGGGTCATCACACCGCAAGTCTATCATACTATGTTGACAGGAGTCTGACAGCCCACGGGTGGAACCTGTTCTTCAGCCTGTTAGTGCGGCTGGCTCTGCTTCTCTATCTCCTACACGATGGTAGGAGAGCAAAGAAGGGCTGACCAGGGTGGGAGTCGTCCCTGAGGATTTTCCTCACTCTTCTAAGGCAGCGAGCCCTAGCGAGGTCATCTAGTGGCATCAGGGAACAGCCCACAATGTTCTGTGCTGTGCTCCTCACCCTCTGTAATGTCTTTCTATCCGCGGCTGTCAAGCCAGCGCACCACACACCGTCATGCAATGTGAGAGGATGCTTTCTATTGTGGATCAGTAAAAGGAGATCATCAGTCGTAGTTCCACTTTGTCCTTTCGCAAGACCTGAAGGAAATGGAGTCTCTGTTGGGCTTTTCTGGCTACCTGGGTTGATTTTGCAGGTGAGATCTTCGCTGAGGTCGACTCCCAGGAATTTAACGGAGGAAACTCTCTCCACACAGCCCTCCTCGATGCAAAGTGGGGAGGGTTCCTCTCTCTTCTTCCAGAAGTCTAAGACAAGAGAAAGATTCCAGATCTTATCCAGAATCCCTTTTGCCAATTTTGTGAAGCTGCCCTGGCACTTTAGATTCCACAGACGGTGGCAGGACCATTTCCAAGGCAGTAGCTGCTCTTCGGAAAGAGGCAGCCGAGGGAGAAATGACTACAGAATCGCTGCAGATATTCAGGCAACTTCCATAACAACAACAACGACAAAAAAACAACAACCTGCTGCCATTAACTGAAGGGAGTATTTGCAGTTCAGGGTTGAACGGTGAAGTCCTTGGTGCCCTCTGAGCTGGGAGGTTTTCTTGCAGACACTTCATGACCCAAGTAGGGAACATCATCAGAGCTAGAAGGGAGGGGAGGTTTGCAGAGAGGAGGAGGAAGAGGAAGAGAATTGTGGGGTCCTTGGTGCTCTCTGAGCCGGTTGGACGTCTTGCAGGCGTTTCAGGGCCCAACTAAGGAACGTCATCAGTGCTTGTGGGTGTTCTGCTAGTAAGGAGCAAATCCCACGCGCACTAACTCTGATGATGTTGTGTGGCTGGGTAACGAAACGTCTCCAAGAAAACAACCAAGCTCAGAGAGTGCTAAGGACCCCGCAGTCCTCCTCCCACCCTTCTCCTGGCAAACCCCACTCCATTCTAGCCCTGATGAGGTCCCTTAGTAGGGTTATGAAATGTCTGCAAGAAAATAACACAGAGCAACAAGGACCCCACAGTTCTCCTCGTCCTCCTCTTCCTCCTCCCTGCAAACCCAACACCCTTCCAGCAGTGATGGTGTTACGTAGTTTGAGTAATGACACATCTGCAAGAAAACCACCAAGCTCAGTGAGTACCAAGGGCCCCATAGTCCTCCTCCTCCTCCATGCAAACTCCACTCCTGTCCAGCACTGATGATGTTACCCAATTGGATTATGAAACATCTGTAAGCAAACCACAAGCTCAGAGGGCACCAAGGCCCCCACAAGTCAACCCTGAGCTACCTCCATTCGGTTCCTCCAGACCTCTTTCTTCATTTGTGTTGGGTAACATCCCACCAGGCTCCAGGAGAATTCAGTGGACTGTTCAAGGACAAGCTGAGCAGGACAGCAGCCTCAAAATCAGGAGGCTTGGCAGGGTGAGTGTTGGCCCAGGAGGGTCAACTTAGGAGGCGAGCGGCTTCTCTGTGGTCCTGGAGGGTTCTTGATGGAGTTTGGAGCGTAACCAAGGAAACCAGGCAGCCCAAAAGGTGATGCTCTTAAGCGTGTGCAGAGCGGGGCTGGCAGCCCACAGCACCAGGTGTGTCACTACTTTCAAAGCTTGAAGGAGATTTATGAGTTTGGAAGAGGTGGGCTCCTCCATCCCACTCAACGCCCCTCATCCCCAGCGGCAAAGAACAATGGATCCTATCGGAATGGAGCATTCTCAACAGAGGCTTTCTCCCCCCACTCCCCAATTCCAGGGTTTCTCTGGGACACCCCCCCCCACCCCCAGAATGTGGGAGAAAGGAACGGAAGCCTCTCCTTTGCCTGAGATTTCCAGCGGCTACAATAGGTTGGCCGATGCAGCTCACCAGACAGTCAAATTACATATTTATTTCTATTTTGCCCTTCAGCAAATGGCAGACGGGCTAGGAACATCCAGTCACATGTACGAAAGAAAAGGGAAGGAGGGAAGAAGGAAGGAAGAAAAAGAAGAACAGGGAAGGGAGGAAAGAAGGATAAGGAAGGAAGGAAAAGTAGCAAGCAAGCAAGCAAGGAAAGGAAGAAAGAAAGAAAAGAAAGAAAGAAAGAAAGAAAGAAAGAAAGAAAGAAAGAAAGAAAGAAAGAAAGAAAGAAAGAAAGAAAGAAAGAAAGAGAAGAAAGAAAGAAAGAAAGAAAGAAAGAAAGAAAGAAAGAAAGAAAGAAAAAGAAGGAAAGGAAAAAGAAAAAAGGAAGAAAAAAAATATAGAAAATATAGAAGAGGTCCAAATTGAATCTCAGCACAAGGAAGTCCTCATCTTCATCCTAGTTTTACTCCAGTTCCCGCCAAGCGATCCGATTTCCATTCATTTGGCCGAGCCGAAATGCAGAGGGCTGACCCCCCCCCTCAATAATATCCAGAATATGATTACTTGGCAGATTCTGGGGAAGCCCCCCGTTTCTCTTCCTCTCTCTCCTCTTCGTCCTCCTTTCGAATGAGGAGGATATAGACGATGCAGAAGGACAGGAAACAGCTGATTTCGAATAAAAGCTGGATGCCCACAAACCTGGGAAAGGACGAAAAACAGCAACAGCTTTTCTGTTCAGAAAGCTCCGTTGGGGATGTTGCAGTTAACAGGAGGCTTAAAGTCCCATCTTAAGAAGGGCAAATTTCATTTTTCCTTGTGTGTGTTTTTTTTAAAAAATATTAATAGAGGGGAGAGAAGCATTTTTGTGCAGGCAAAGAACTAAAGAATGGAAAGGAAAAAAATGCTTTCCAATCCTCCCCCGCTATTAATTACTGCAGGCCTTTGCCAATTTTTCCTTGGGAAAATCCAATTTTGTGCCTATTTTTCCTCCAGTGTGTTTTTTTGCTAACTCTCTCTCTAAATTCCTCAATTATCCATCAAGATGTTTGAAAATTGATCCGCTAAATGTTGGATGTGTAATCAGATACCAGGTTCATATTATCATATGTGGTGGACATGCCCAGGAGCAAAAAAAATAAATAAATACTGGACTGAAAGACATACTTGGCTAGAGAAAATGATAAAGCAACATATAGATTTGAAAGCAGAAATATTCTTGTTGGGTGTTTTATTATGCAGAACAGCATAATAAAGGGAATGCATACTTCATTTTACATGTGTTAACGGCAGCAAGAATTGTATTTGCACAACAATGGGAGAATGAAGACAGAGGAAAGTGTTATAAAAAATATCTGAATGTGTTGAGATGGGTAGATTAACACTTAAAGAAAAGAAAAGGAAGGAACAGAATACTCTTCAACATGGGACTTGTTTTACCAATGGCTAATTAACAGAAATAGAGGTTAGAAACTAAAAACAATTAGAAAGACAATTAAAAAATTGTGATTGCTGCTTAAAACAGCCACTAAATGAATGGCTGTAAGTCAAGCACTGCCTGTAGATTTCTCTGGATTGTGCCAGACTGAAACTTTGAACTCGGTTTGAAGGTGGGTGAATTGAATCTGGCAATTGTGATTATTTGTTTGAATTGGAATCAGATACAGATAACAGATCATCAGAGTTGGAAGGGACCTTATAAGTCATCTAGTCCAACCCCCTGCCCAAGCAGGAGACCCTACACCATTTCTGACCAATGGCAGTCCAATCTCTTCATGAAAGCCTCCAAGGATGAAGCTCCCACAACTTCTGAAGGCAACTTCTGTTCCACTGTTTAATTGTTCTCCCTGTCAGAAAGTTCCTCCTTATTTCCAGGTTGAATCTCTCTCCTTGTTCAGTTTCCATCCGTTGCTTCTTGTCCTGCCTTCAGGGGCTTTGGAGAATAGCTTGACCCCTTCCTCCTCTCTGGGGCAGCCCCTCAAATACTGGAAGGCTGCCCTCCTGTCTCCCCTGGTCCTTCTCTTCCCTTGACTAGCCAAGCCCAGTTCCTGCAACTGTTCTTCATATGTTTTAAGTCTCCAATCCCCTCATCCTCCTGGTTGCTCTTCTCTGCCCTTTTTCTAGAGTCTCAACCTCTTTTTTACATCTCTTCTTTGGGGCAACCCTGAGATATTGGAAGTCTGCTCTCCTGTCTCCCCTATCCTTCTTTTCCTTAAACTAGACATGTCTTCTGTCCATTCATGATTCCCTCAAATGTCTTTCTCTTTCTTTCTTTCTTTCTTTCTTTCTTTCTTTCTTTCTTTCTTTCTTTCTTTCTTTCTTTCTTTCTTTCTTTCTTCTTTCTTTCTTTCTTTCTTTCTTTCTTTCTTTCTTTCTTTCTTTCTTTCTTTCCTTCCTTCCTTCCTTCCTTCCTTCCTTCCTTCCTTCCTTCCTTCCTTCCTTCCTTCCTTCCTTCCTTCCTTCCTTCCTTCCTTCCTTTTGCTTTAGAGAATATTAGAGAATAGCTTGACCCCCTCCTCCTCTCTATAGCAGCCCCTCAAATATTGGAAGACCGCTAGCATGTCTCCCCTGGTCCTTCTCTTCCCTAGACCAGTCAGGCCCAGTTCCTGCAACTGTTCGTTGTATCCTTTAGCCTCCAGTCCCCTCATCCTCCTCATTGCTCTTCTCTGCACTTTTTCTAGAGTCTCAACCTCTTTTTAATAATGTGGTGACCAAAACTGGATGCAGGACTCTAGGTGTGGCCTTACTTTGCTGGTGACTATATTTGTTTGTGACTACGTAGAAATTCTAGGCTGTTGCCTCTTTTGACTCCAGCCCCCAGGTCCTGCCACTTTCCCCTACACACAAACCACAAAATATGCAAATATTTTTACTACCGGTTCTGTGGCCGTGGTTAGGGAGGAGTGGCTAAGTGGGCGTGGCCATGAGACTGGGTGGACATGGCTTCTTCTTTTTTGGGCAGCACGCCCTGCGCTCCATTTTTTTGGCCTCCTGGGCCTCAGGGACATTTTTACTCCCAGGGGGCTTCCCTGGGGCCCAGGAAGGGAAAAAATGGAGCATGAGAGGGGGGGGGCATTGTGCAACACAACCCCCCGTGCACCCCTTTTTGCCTCCTGGGCCTCAGGGAAGCCTCGTGGGTGAAGCAGTAAGACAGGGAGGGGGATCCCGGAACAGCTGATCAGAAATACCGATTTGGCCAAACTGGTAGCTGTTTTTTTTTACTACCGGTTCGGCCGAACGGTAGCAATTTTACTACCGGTTCGCTTGAACCGGGCCAAACTGGTAGAATCCCACCACAGACACAAACCAAGATTCTTTGCCTGCTGCTTACCTCTTTAGTCCTGCGCAGGGCCAACTGACGTCCGTATCGAGCCTGACTTAAGGTCACGGACTCGCCACACTAAGGGACCGGGTGGTGGAGTATGATGCATGCAGGACTGAGAAGATGACGCCGTGTCACAGCGGCAGGACCGCTCCTGCAAACATCCCCAGGTCCGGATGTTGGCTTATGTTTTCTGCTGGGGATTGGAGGAGGCCGAAGTAACCTGCAAAGGGTGGGGGGGGGGGCTGCCAGATGGGTGGTGTTTGGGCAAAAGACATCAAAGGAGCTCTGATGGGCAATGCTCCCCTCTTTCTACGGAACTCGCTGTCTGTTGTTGCTGCTTTGTTTGCAAACCAAGGTGGATGAAAAGAAACCCCGCATCCATGTCAGTGTCCTGAGTTCTTCCTTAGGTCTGTGGGAGTCGGCCAACGGCGGTTGGAGAGTCCGGTGATTTAAGAGAAGGAAAGGGTTGGGCAAAGGGAGAGGGACTCACCTTCTGCGGAAGGCTGTGTGGTCGTAGTATCGACAGCTTGCTCTCTTTTTGCACTTATATTGCCACAGGAGACAGGCTGTGTCGATGGCACTGCCGTAGACCACGGGTGCAGGCAGCCAGGCTGGGAAAGAAGCAAAGGATATCTATTACATACGTATGCATGCATGTATGCATGTATGTATGTATGCATGTATGTATGTATGTATAAGAAGAAACAGACATCCTGCGATCTCCAGAACTTAAAATTACATTTAATGTATTTTCTAAGCTTTCGTCAGCCTCTGCTGACATCGCCAGAGTATTAAGCTACCATTACAGAGATCTCTGCCTTTGTATATCATTCATCAATTTAGCCCTTGCATGAGTGATTGGCCCCTTCCAGCTGCCTCCCACCTGTAACTAACTTGGTTGTTTGTGCTTCCATCATGTTGGTCAAAGGAGGCTTATCTGGACCCAGCCTGGAATGCTGATCTCTCGGAGGGGATGTTAACAGGCCAGCTTTTGCAATTGGTTGCTTTGCACATGATCTCATTCTTCATTATCTCTGCTCTGCCGGGCTGCTCTGTTACTTGGACAGACCTACTGTAAGTAGTCCTTGAATTACGACAGTTCATTTAGTGACCGTTGGAAGTTACAACGGCACAGGGGAAAAAAAGAGCGACTTATGACCGTTTTTTCACACTTATGACCGTTGCAGCCTCCCCAGGGACCCATGAATTAGATGCGGATACTTGACAAAAGGGTTCCTATTTATGACGGTCGCAACGTCTCGGGGTCACATGATCCCCGTTTGCGACCCTTCGACTGGGAAGGTCCATGGGGGAAGCCGGATTCATTTAATGACAGTGTTACTGTCCTATGAACGGCAGAGATTCGCTTAACAACGGTGGCAAGGAAGAGCATAAAATGGGCCAGAAACTCATTTGACAAATGTCTCGCTTAGCGACAGAAATTTGGGGCTCCGTTGTGGTTGTAAGTCGAGGACTACTTGTAAGAGTTCAGGTGCTGCCTTGAACCTGTGGGCACGTGATTGCCTCCTCCTCCTCCTCTTTGTCCTGCCCCGGTTCCTAAAATGTTAAGTTCCACGCTGGGGACTCGTCTGAACCACCACACCCCCACCCCCCGCCCCGGAGTCCGTCTGCCTTCGCTCCGGCCTCTCCCGGCCCGGAACTGTCCGAGGTGCTGAAGCTGCAGGCGGCTGGATCTGCTCAGCTGGGGAGTCCAGCCCGTCCTGATTTCCCATCCCAGGGGGGAAGGGAAAGAGAAGGGAAGGAAGAAGGGAAGGGAAGGGAAGAGAAAGAAGGGAAAGAAAGAGGAAGGGAAGGGAAGGAGGGAAGAAGGGAAAGGAAAAGAAAGGAAAGGAAAGATGGAAGGAAAGGGAAGGGAAAGGAAGGGAAAGGAAGGGAACAGAAAGAAGGGAAAGAAAGGAAAGGAAAGAAGGGAAGAAGGGAAAGGAAAGGGAAGGAAAGAGAAAGAAGGGAAGGGAAGGGAAAGAAAGAAGGGAAAGGGAAGGGAAAAAAGGGAAAGGAAGAAAGGGATGGGAAAAGAAGGGAAGGGAAGCGAAGCGAAGGAAAGAAGGGAAGAAGGGAAAGGAAAGGAAGGGAAGCGAAAGGAAAACAGGCTTCCCAGAGGCTCCAGAAGGCTGGAAACGGGAGCATTTCCGGCTTCCAGAGAGTCTCCGGAGCCCGGGAAAGGCAAAAATGCCCCCCCCCGGCTTCCCGGCGTCATGGTGCAGGTAGGCCACGCCCACCATGGCCACGCCCACCCAGCAACCGGGCAGAGAACCGGTTGCTAAAATTGTTGAAGCCCAGCCCTGTCTGAGCGCCGGCCCAGAATTCCCAGCGGAACCGGCCTTGCAAGCTGACTCACCGAGAAGCCTCAAGAGCAGAAACTGCAAGCCCAGGGCGAAGGATTTGTCTTGTTTCTTGACGCTCCTAAACCCCCCCCCCGGAGTAAAAAGATTTGGTTGGGGATAATTAGGCACATGGGGTGGAGGGGTGGGGGGCGGACATACTGTGGCTCTCTGGGGATGCGGATTTGAGGGTCCCCGACAGATTTACGCACTTCGCTCTGAACAGTCTGGGACTCGGAAGAGCTAGAAATCCGGGTGGCTTTTCCAAGAGAGGGTCTCTACTCTTCTCAAGAACACCTTCTTGACTCAAAGGGGCCCTTTCAAAAGGCAACCGGACTGGCTTTTTTTACTCCAGGAAGAAGATAAAGATATTTCGCTTCACATCCGAGACGCTTCATCAGTTCTGACTGGATGGTTCATCGTCACAATGGATGAAGCTTCTTGGATACGAAGTGAAATTCTTCCTTCTTCTTCTTCTTCTTCTTCTTCTTCTTCTTCTTCTTCTTCTTCTTCTTCTTCTTCTTCTTCTTCTTCTTCTTCTTCTTCTTCTTCTTCTTCTTCTTCTTCTTCTTCCTCCTCCTCCTCCTCCTCCTCCTCCTCCTCCTCCTCCTCCTCCTCCTCCTCCTCCTCCCCCCTTCTTCCAGGAAAAATACAGTTCAGTTGCTTGTTGAAGAAGCACCTTTGAGACAACGAGGAGCTGAATGATTGAGACATACATCCATTCTTCTTGCTTTCTGCCAAATCAAAACTTTGGGGGATGCCTCATTGCCAGAAGGGAGCCCAAGTATGTGCAATGGGGATCTCTCCCCAATTTCCTGCCTCAGATCATTGCCAGCTATTAATCTTCTCAGGGCAGTCTGTGAAGAACTTGGTGGCATTTTGGGGACTGTGGTCCACGAGGATTTCTCAATGAGTGAGACCATGATGCCAATGCCAGCCCCCCATGGCCTATGAGTTTGAGTCTTGCCTTAGGCATGACTTTGGGTCTTAGGTGACTTCGGGCCAATCACCAAGATGTGGTGAGTTCTAGTCTTGCTTTAACCATGAAATACAGATGTGTGACTCTGGGCCAATCACCAGGAGACAGGGAGTTCTAGTCCTGCCTTAGCCATGAAAGCCTGCTGGGGGACTTTGGGCCAATCACCAAGATGTGGTGAGTTCTAGTCTTGCTTTAACTGTGAAATACAGATGTGTGACTCTGGGCCAATCACCAGAAGACAGGGAGTTCTAGTCCTGCCTTAGCCATGAAAGCCTGCTGGGGGACTTTGGGCCAATCACCAAGATGTGGTGAGTTCTAGTCTTGCTTTAACTGTGAAATACAGATGTGTGACTCTGGGCCAATCACCAGGAGACAGGGAGTTCTAGTTCTGCCTTAGTCATGAACGCCTGCAGGGTGGCTTTGGCCCAATCACCAGGAGATGGTGAGTTCTAGTCCCGCCTTAGCCATGAATGCTAGCTGGGTGACTTTCAGCCAAACACCAGGAGACAGGGAGTTCTAGTCCCGCCTTAGCTATGAAAGCCTGCTGGGTGGCTTTGGGCCAATCACCAAAATGTGGTGAGTTCTAGTCTTGTTTCAACCATGAAATACAGGTGTGTAACTCTGGGCCAATCACCAGGAGACGGTAACTTCTAGTCTCGCCATAGACATGAAACCCGGCTGGGTGACTTTCAGCCAATCATCAGGACAGGGAGTTCTAGTTCGGGCTTAGTCATGAAAGCCAGCTTGGTGGCTTTGGCCCAATCACCAGGAGACAGGGAGTTCTAGTCCCGCCTTAGCCATGAAACCTGGCTGGGTGACTTCGGGCCAGTCCCTCTCTCTCAGCCCAATCTACCTCTCAGGGTTGTTGTTGTGGGGAAAAACAAGGAAGAAGGTGCTTTGGCTATGTTCACCGCCTGGAATCCTTGGTAAAGGTAATCAAGGCAGGTCACAAATGAAGAAACAGACCAAGGCCCCCTTGCTTGGCTTCTTCAGCTACCTGAGAACCAGCACGAAGGCCGGCGTGTGGGAGAGGCTGGCTAAGAATCCGGATATTGCCGCGATCAGGACGAAGGGCATCAGGAAGCGGCTGCAGGAAGAACTGCAATGGCCGGGCTTAGCGTACCCGATGGCTCCGTTGACGAGGATGCAGTTGCATTCGGTGTAATTCTAAACGGAGAAGGAGGAGAAGGTCAGGAGAGAATCAGGGAAGAGCAGAAGAAGAGAAGGGACCTCGGAGGTCTGGTAGTCCAACCCTTGCTCAAGCAGGAGACCATACACAAGGCGCGGCCAACCTTGGCACCTTTAAGACTTGTGGACTTCCAACTCCCAGAATTTCCCAGCCAGCCTTATCCACAAATCCACAAGTCTTAAAGTTCCCAAGGATGGACACCTTGCTTTACCCTATAATATCATTTCAGACAATTGACTGTCCAATCTTTTCTTAAAAACCTCCAGCGATGGAGCACCTACAACTTCTAGTGGCAAACTGTTTCACTGGTTAATTGTCCTCCCTGTTAGGAAGTTTATCCTTAATTCCAGGTTGCTTCTCTCCTTGTTGAGTTTCCCTCCACTGTTTTTTGGATGCTTTGGAGAATAAGTTGAACCCTTCTTTGCTCTGACAACCTACCCAAGTACCAGAAGACAATTATCCTGTCCCCACCTACTGATAACTGCCTTCTGGTCCAGAGGTGGTATTCAGCAGGTTCTCACCGGTTCTGGAGAACTGGCAGCGGAAATTTTGAGTAGTTCAGAATCCCACCTCTGACTGGCCCCACCAACCCCATCTCTTCTCTGCCTCCCATTGAGTCCCAGCTGATTGGCAGGGTCTCCTTTGGTTGCCCTGCACAGGAGAACGGAGCTGGAAAGCAGGTTAGTGGGGTGGGGAAGGAAGGGGGACTTTGCGGTATATTCTCCCCCTGCCGCGGCCACCAAGCCACGCCCACAGAACCGGTAGTAAATTTTTTTGAATCCCACCACTGTAATCTGGTCCTTTTGTTTTTAATATGTAAATGAAGATTCAACCATCCAGGCCAAAAATATCTTTAAAAAGGTTAAATCATGACAACTGGACTGAAGTTTATGAAAACCGAGACATTTTGTTATTTATCCAAGTAACTTCTTCAGACAAAATGATCATTTTGGGGTTGAGAGTCAGAGAGTCGTTGGAATGTACAAACTCTTGGCACAATGACTGCAGAGGGGTCCCCCCCCAAAATGAAATGCAATCTATATATATATATATATATATATATATATATATAAATATATAAATACCCATCATGCATCATCACAAAATCTCCAGAACTGTAAAGCCTACAAACTTGAAAATTTGTCCTGTAGGTTCCACTTGGTTTATAGGTGCTCATTAAGAAAAGATTTTTTCACATGACCATCAGAGCATTTAGAATATTTCCTATATTATTATTATTAACACACTCTGATGCTAAGGAGTTCGACTCCCCCTCCCCACCTGAAAAGAAATCTCTTCCAAATGCAAAACACAAGCAGAGGAGTTTCAGTTTCACACCACCAAGCAGCTTTAGTACAGAACAGTTAAGCTAAGCCACGCCCAGGCTTCCTGCTGTCTCCTTATTCACACAGCAAATACTCTTTCAGTTTCCAAACAGCCCTCAACTCTCTCACATACTGACAGGACGCTAGCCAGATGAATACTGATGGATGCTGGTAGGCAGAGGCAGAATTCCCCCCCCCCCTTTATTTTCCTCCCCAAAAACTAAGCCCGACCGCATAGCTTCATAGCAAAGCATGGGTATCCAGCTAGTATCTAAATAAACGTAAATGTAAATGCAATAAAGGTTTTTAGTCCTCTTTCCAACCTGAAAGCAGGAAAAGAACTTCTACGCACCACAGTGGCCTTGGTGATGGGATTGATGTTGAGTTTGGTGCAGCCCGCAAAGCAAGGGGAGACGTATTCTATGAGGTCCTGCCCACAAACCGGATTGAAAAAGGAAAGCGAACAATTGCACTTAAGGTTGCAAGTTGTAATCAGCTGCAAAGGTCCAGAACTATGAAAGGGGAGGTGGGGGGGAGTAAATATATATATTGTTAGAAATTCTGTTTATATATAGCACCACAGAGCAAACAGAGAGCACAGTCACCATGTGCTTTACTGCTCAACCGTTTTACTGTTAACAAGAAACAGGAAACTCTACTTAGAACAAAAGAGCATAGAGTATATACCATAGAGCCAAACGTGTAAACGCTGCCATCTACTGGCTGAAAACTACTGTAGCTGTTGCACAAAAATATATTCCAACAATGAATACCAACATATATCACCTAGTGTGAGCTACGTTTTTGAGTGCCAACGCATGGCAATAGGAGGATTTTATTAGCTCCGCTCATTATCTTAAAAAGAGAAAAAAATCATTTGTTGACTGTATCAGCGGCACCTGATTTAATCTGCCAATTGTTGCAAGCGAGCAAGTCAATGTTGTGGTTAGCCGGCAGCGGGTGTGGACGGCTGAGGAGAGCAAGGACTTAGATGAGGGGCCAGGACCATCAGGGAGGGGACTGCTGCCTTCAGAGATTGTGGGGGCTGGCAGCAGCGATGAGGAGGTTCCCGAGGAGCCTGTGCCATGTGCGTGTGTGAGCAGGGCTGCTCGCAGGAAAGAGCAGCTACAGCATGGGCGACTTAGGAGTAAGGCTGCAAGGTAATGGCCCCTCCTTCAAGAAGATAAAAGCCAGCTGTGAAGCGAACATTCTTTGCAGGAAGCAAAGACGTTTTGAAACTCAGCCTCGTGGACGTTACAATATCTTAAGTTGGTATTTGAAGACTCTTGTTATGTTGTGAAATATTTCTTATCTGTTATTCTTGGCAGCCTCGCACAGTTTTGGCGAGGTTTGTGTTTATCAAAGTTAATGAGTTTGCAGCAGCCTTTTAACCGGGGATTCGTAACAATCATTAAAAGGTTTGTGTTCCCTTTGGTTATTGTGTGTTTTATTGGAAGAGGGTTTGGGTCAGAACAGTTGGCATCCACGAGTCATATAAGGGGCATCCTTCCCTCCCCCTGATCTAAATACGGGTATTCCTTGACTGACATAGGTTCGATTAACGTACCTCTGAACAATCATGGAAATACAGGTGACTCGTGTCAGGGTTCCCGCAGTGACCCCCATTTAAATCATGAGTCTCGAGCCAAACTTCCCAAACTCCAAAAGGATTTATTGGGAGTAGACATGCTGGCACTGCCTGGGTGTAGCCGACTCTGAGACACATAATTCACTGTTACCCTTGACCCTGGTTCCCCCCACCCCCTGGGTGTATTGTATCTGCCAGTAGTCTCCCACCGACCGGTGCGCTCCCACAGAGAAGGTCTCCTTCGGGTCCCGACGGTATCTATGTGCCGCCTGGTGACCCCGAGGAACAGGGCCTTCTCTGTGGGGGCACCTATCCTTTGGAACGGGCTGCCCCCGGGGCTACGAACAACCACTGACTTGAGGGCGTTCAGACGTGATCTGAAAACCTGGCTCTTTGAGCAGGCCGGCCTGAGCTGACTTCAAATGGGATTTTAAATAAGGGGTTTTAGATTTGATTGGTTGGGGTATGAAAGTTTTAGATTATTTTAATCGGGGGTTTTAAATTTTTAATTGACAGCCTATAATTTAATTCTTTTTTAATTGTATTTATATTTGTAATTTATATATATTTTAGTTGGCTGTTCACCGCTCTGAGTCCTTCGGGAGAAGGGCGGTATATAAAATTATTTAATAAATAAATAAGTAAATAAATAAATTCATATTCTCCAATGGGACACATCCATAGCCCAGAGTCATCAAGTTAGAATTTTGCCCGGCAGAAATTTGGGTCACCTAGTTACTATCTGAAAAACTATTTATGGAATGCCGTTTTGGTTTGCAAGTAGCTGCACTGCTGCCCCCTCCCTTTTTGTAGGCAAAATTAGCCTTGGTGGTGCAGGCTGTTAATCATCTAGCACTTAGTGCAAGCTGCCTGCAATTAGTGCAGGTTCGAATCCCACCAGGCTCAAGGTTGACTCAGCCTTCCATCCTCTCGGGGTAGGTAAATTGAGGACCCAAGATTGTTGGGGGCAATAAGCTGACTTTGTAAAAATGCCGCTTGGGGGGGCCAAAAGCCCTAGTAATAAGCAGGCATATACAATGGAATGAAGGCTATTGCTGAGCACTTAGCATGGTGCTCCATAGACTGTAAGCAGCCCTGAGTCTCCGGAGAAGGGCGGCATATAAATGTAATTAAAAAAAAAAAACTCTAAAAAGACCATAGAAATATTTTGTGAGTTGACATTCGGCTCCCCTCACTTCTTGAAGGTGACCGGTGCTTATTAACAATGACTTTGCTCAGTGACCAAAATCTGGGTCTCAGTTTTGGTCATAAGTCGAGGACTGCCTGTACAACCCCGATTCAAGACCAAGACCAAGCTTGCATACCTTCCAGAGTAGTCCAGCCCTGCGATCATCTGCGTGGGACACCCCAGGAAGAGTAGGGGGACATCAAAGAGGGCACAAAAGGCCATACTGAAGATGCACAGGATAGTCGCCTGCTGGAGAGAGAAGTTGCAGCTCTTCATGATGGCACCGCCAAGGATGATGCCCAGCATGGCCCCCGGGATGTTGACAGCTCCTGCGGGTCAAAGGGAGAGAGAGCACAAAATGAATGTTTAGGGCTGCCCCAAAGAAGAGGGGGTCAGTTTATTTTCCAAAGCTGGCAGAAGCTGGTCAAGGAATGGGAGCTCGCTCTGTGATGCGGCGCTGGGGATTCGAACTGCTGAACTGCCGAACCTTTTCTGACCGACAAGCTCAGTGTCTAGCCACTGAACCACAGCGTCCCTATGGTAGCCCTTACCTAGTCCCAAAGGTGTTTTTTCAAGAAGCTCCTTTTGGGACAGCCATGACCTGGATGACTGAGAATCTCCATAGACATCTGGCCCTTACCTAGGATCATGTTGGCCATGGACGCGGAGAGAGTAAATTGCTGCTCCAGGAATTTAGCCAGGAAAGTGGATAAACCAGCAATCATGGCTGAAAGGTTAACCATCGCCAAAACCACCATGACGAAAACTGGATTCTTCAGGTTTCTTAGCAGGACCACTGGAAACACTGCAAAAAACACAGGGAAAAAGAAGAGCAAGATTATAAGAGAGAGAGAGAGAGGGAGGGAGGGAGGGAGGGAGGGAGGGAGAGATTAACCACAAGTGCCAAAGATAAGTAGGTCAGGATTTCAGCGATTGCCCTAATTAAATCATGAGCTTCAAAAGAAACCAAAAGATTTATTAGGAGCAACATATCCGGCATTGACCTGTATGAAGCCAACTCTGGCAGACGTAAATTACAGTCACCTGTGGCCCTGTTTCCCTCTCTCCCCTCTGGGTGTGTCATAAATCAGATTCTCCAATGAAGCATGTTCACGGGCTGGGTGTCATCGATCACGTTCTCCAATGAAGGATTTTCCCAGGCAGAAGATCCAGTAAGCTTAGCTACAATCTTTGTAAGATAAGTGTTTGTGATAATAATCACAAAACACAGCCAGAGACAGTGAACAATATGGAAGAGCTTTATTATAAAGCTTTTGCAAAAGGGAATTCTGCTCATGGCAGAAGACATTTTCCCCAGGAGGGCTGGGGTTTATATACAAGTTCAAATATACAGTCTCTGTCCCTTTCCTGGATTGACAATCTATACAAGCTGTGTATCTCCCTACGCCACACCCATATTATTGTTGCGTAGCACCTGTTTCCTTATCTTTAGAAACTACCCTTGTTCTCATGGCTTCTTCCTGTTATGTCCATCGAAACACAATGGATCATTAACCAGTTCTGTTCAGATCAGAATGACCTAGCATCTCCTACTCATATCCTTAAGCCATGTTCCAACCAAAAACCTGACATTTACTTTAGAACATAACAAATTACAAAACAGTACATGTATATTAGATATAGTTCTATAACTGTCCAATATTCATTTCATAGTTCAAAAACGTGGCTTCTCTTCTGTTCTTCATTTTCTCAGGTGTAACTTACAATATGTATATATTTTCCACATATAACAGTGTTGAAATGTACTTCTGGTTTTAAACTGCCAGACTGCTCTTTCAGATTTCCTTCCCTCCCCCTTTGTTTATGGCAACTCTAAAACAGGCACAGGAAAGCCTGTTTGACAGGGAGTCCTTGACTTACAACCACAGTCGAGCCCGATATTTTTGTTGTGAAGCGAAACATTTGCTAAGCGAGATTTTCCCCCCATGTCACAACCTTTCTTGCCACAATTGTTAAGTGAATCGTTGCAGTTGTTAAGTTAGTCATGCTGTTGTTAAGTGACTGTTCGTTTAACGATGGTTCAAAGTTACAACGGCGCTGAAAAAAGTTGACTTATGATCGTTTTTCACACTTATGACCGTTGCAGCACCCTGTGGTCACCTGATCGAAATTCAGATGCTTGGCAACTGGCATGGACTTATGACTGTTGTATGCCCCGAGATCATGTGATCCCCTTTCGCGACCTTCCGACAAGCACAGTCAGGTAGGAGCCATATCTACTTAAGGACCGTGTTCCTGACTTAATAACAGCAGTGATTCATTTAACGACTGGGGCTGGAAAAATGGGGCAAAGCTCACTTAAGAATTCTCTCACTTAGCAACGAAAAAGTTGGGGATCGATTGTGGTCGTAAGTTGAGGACTACTTGCATTTTTTAAAATTGCAGGCATGACGTGTCTGTCCTAGACTTTTAAAAATGCAGCCAGCCGTGGCAGTTATGTTGTGTTGAAAGGAAGTGGTTAGCGGGTGTCCTGTTACAATCGTTTCTAGAAGGAAAAAAGAGACTCCAGAGATACCTGGGAGATAAAGGTCCTTTTTTCAGGAGGCAACTGGACTTTCTGGTTTTTTCTTTGAAGACATTTCACTTCTCATCCAAGAAGCTTCTTCAGCTCTGACTTGGATGGTGGGGAAAGGAAGGATTGATACTCCTTGCAGGCGGCTGGTCATTTGCATCCTTTGAGAGGATCACTTGGAGGGGTTTGTTTGTGTCCTCGGAGTCACCTGAGTGGTGCAAGTGGGTGTGTGTAGCCTTCTTGGAATTGCTGAAACATCTTGCAGAAAGCACAGCTCCACAATACAATCCTTTTGGCAGTTCCAAGAAACCTCGATGGGAGCCCAGGCAGGTGGGTGGGTGAGACCAACAGTAGAGTGGCAGAGAGAACCCGGTTCGGTCTCCACTACTCATCGCCGCTACCGGCTCAGCAGAACCGGGCTGAACCGGTAGCATAACACCGATGCTCCACACGGACCCTGCACTTGCCTGCATCCAAAACGGGCCGCGTGGAGACTCCTGGGAGTGGCAGTGCAGAATGGATGGGGCCAGCCAGTCGGTTCAACTATCGGTTTGACGAACCAGATGTAAATTTAATAACCAGATCGTTCAAACCAGCCCGAACCGGCTGAATCCCATCCCTGGGTGAGGAGGGATTGTCTTTGGAAGCGAGCGAATTCGGTAGAATCTGATAAGCCTGACATGAAATCTATCCTGAGGCAACCCAGATAGGGGAGAAAACTTGGTTCTCCCCCCTCTCACTGTTCCCCCCAGAGGAAAAAAAAATTCTGTATCTCTCTCTTTCTCTCCTACACCCTGCAGATATCAAATTTTAATCGTTTTTCGGACGTTTTAAACGCTTCCAGTACAGGGAAACTTTATAAACGTGGCGTGGACAATAGAGCAATGTTCAGAACCTGGAAGTTAAATCTAGATTAGATCTCAAGCAATATTTTTTTTAAAAAAAAATGTGTAAGTGAAATCTGGGGAAAAATGGATAAAGAAATCTACTTTCCCTTTTTTTCGCTCCTGGGAATGTTCAGACAATTAACTTTCAAGTTTTATAGGCCTGGGCTTGAACGAAAGGAATTTAATTGTGTTCCCCTGCCTTATCTTTGCTCACATCTCTCCTGCAGAAAAATTGTTTGCTCACAAATCAAGGGCATTCAAGATCTGGCAGGATTCCTGACAGGTTCAACATCTCAGGATAGTCCTTATATATCCGTATACAGGCAGTCCCCAACTTACGACTGCCACGGGGAGCAGCGTTTTCTGTTGTTAAGCAAGGCAGTGGTTGAGTGAGTCGCAAACTGAATGGATGAACTTTTTTGAGTTCATCCTCAGGGTTGCTAAGTGAATCAGTGAAGTTGTTAAAGGAATCATTAAACGGTCGTTGAGTGAATCTGGCTTCTTCCATTGACTTTGTTTGTTGAAAGGAAAGTCACAAAATGTACATTTACTTTTCTGTAATTCTTGAGAAAGAATCGGAATTGGAATCAAAATTAGAATTAATTAGAATCAAAATTGGAATTGGAATTAGAATTATTAGAATTGGAATTAGAATTAAAATTAGAATTGGAATTAGAATTAGAATTAGAATTAATTGGAATTAGAATGAATTAAAAAATTAGAATTAATTGATATTGATATTAGAATTGGGATGTCAGGATTCCAGCAGTGACCCCAATTAAATGATGAGTCTCGAGCCAAACTTCCAAAACTTGACATCGGGTTAATTGGAATTGGAATTAGAATTAGAATGCATTAGAAAATAAGAATAAGAATTAGAATATTTTACTTGGCCAAGTATGATTAGACACACAAGGACTTTGTCTCTAGTGCAGAAGCTCTCAGTGTGCATGCAAAGCAGCAGAGTAATAATCATCACCATCATAATTACACCAATAAGAAGGAGTAGTAGAGAAGGATAATACTATAATAATACTACAGTACATTAATACACTTAATACTAAGTATACAGGGGAATATACTTAAATATAAGAGTACTGAGAAAGTTTCCATAATTACAACTCTCAGTGCAGCTGAAGTGGAGGCAACACCACGTCAAGGACAGCTGTTTGCTGTGGTTATGCTTTAATGCCCTCCAAGACTATCGAGGGCTACAATTTACAAACACTCCAGGGAGATATTAGCAAGAGGAGCTGAAATATCCTAATTACTTGTCTGGGTGTTCCTCAAGAGACCGAAAGTCACAGCTGAAAGTCAGTTTCAGCTAAAAGTGGGAAAAGCTATTTTTCCCCCCTCCCCTCTGCAAGGAAGCCTGTGCTACAGGTAATTCTTGGCATTTGGGTCAGCGCAATAAAGATGTAGAGACTCTGGAAAAAGAGCAGAGAAGAGCAGCATGAAGGGATTGGAGGCTAAAACATACAAAGAATGGTTGCAGGAACTGGGTAGGTCTTAGCCTAGTGAAAAGAATCTAGCAGTCTACTCTTTGAGAAGCTGCCCCAAAGACGAGGGAGTCAATTTATTTACCAAAGCACCTGAAGGCAGGACAAGAAGAAATGGATGGAAACAGCCGGTGGAAGAGCTTGCCACTAGAAGTTGTGGGTGCTCCAACACTGGAGGCTTTTAAGAAGACATTGGACAGCCATTTGTTTGAAATGGTATAGGATCTCCTGATTGGGCATGGGGGGCTGGACTAGAAGACCTCCAAGATCCTTGCTTACACTGTTTTTCTGTCATTCTATTCTCCAAAGCCCCAGAAGGCAGGACAAGAAGCAACGGATGGAAACTCATCAAGGAGAGAAACAACCTGGAACTAAGGAGAAACTTGCTGGCAGTGAGGACAATTAACCAGTGGAACTGCTTGCCACCAGAAGTTGTGGATGCTCCAATTCTGGAAGTTTTTAAGAAATTGGACAAGCATTTGTCTGATATGGTATAGTTAATAAACAGAATTATTGAGTCTGCCATCTGCACCTCTATAACTGTCTGGTTCGGTTCTGCAACCCAGCAGGACAGACAAAGAGGAACTAGGACTGTAGAAAAAACAAAGGCTATCAACCTGCCTTCCATGGAGGACCTGTATATACTGCACGAGTCCAAAAGAGGGCTGTGAAAATATCTATAGACCCCTCACATCCTGGACATAAACTGTTTCAACTCCTTCCCTCAAAACGATGCTATAGAGCACTGCACACCAGAACAACGAGACACAAGGAGAGTTTTTTCCCCAATGACTCTGCTAAACAAATAATTCCCTCAACACTATCCAACTATTTACAAAGTCTGCACTACTATTCCTATTCATCTTCTCATCCATCCTTATCACCCATCTCCTCCCACTTGTGACTGTATGATTGTGACTTTGTCACTTGTATCCTTATGATTTATATGGACTGTTTCCTAGTATGATTTGATTGCTTATTGTACCCTATGACTATTATTAAGTGTTGTACCTGATGATTCTTGACGAATGTATCTTTTCTTTTATGTACACTGAGAGCATTTGCACCAAGACAAATTCCTTGTGTGTCCAATCACATTTGGCCAATAAAGGATTCTACTCTATTCTATCCTCTATTCCAAAATCTTATTTCTCTTCTCTTCTCTTCTCTTCTCTTCTCTTCTCTTCTCTTCTCTTCTCTTCTCTTCTCTTCTCTTCTCTTCCCTTCCCTTCCCTTCCCTTCCCTTCCATTCCATTCCATTCCATTCCATTCCATTCCATTTGATCTCCTGCTTGGGCAGGGGTTGGACTAGAAGACCTCCAGGGTTCCTTCCACCTCTTTTCTTCTGTTAACAGGAGAGAAGAGCATGCCTGGTGGGCAGCACCCCCAAAACACCTTTTGGCATTTTGGAAAAATAAAATACTGACTTTATGCCAAAACAGCAATTATTCCTAACTCCGTATCCCAAGAATAGAGAGGGAGGAATCTTAAATTTCTCATTTTGGAGCAAGCTGTACTTGCAATCAATACTCCGAGGCAATGTGTTAACACAAAAGAGGCCTATTCTCTCTCTCTCTCTCTCTTTTTTTATACATTTGGAAGAACCGAGGTCCATAAATAAAGGTTTCCTGCCTCGTGGCAACCGAAGAACTTTAAATCAAACTGTCCTCTTCTAATACGGATAAGAGACCTCCTAAATTTCATCCCTCCTGCAATTTTCCCTGTTCCTTTTCATTAGGGCAATTTATCTTGCGCCCTTTCCTCTGTTTAAAATCTATATCTTTGAAAAATGGAAGCTTCGGGCATTCATTCAGGACGGTGGAATTAACGTGTCAGGGGCGTTAATGAGCCTGGGAGCCAAATATAGGGATATATATAATTCACATTGGAAAAGAGCGTGAATTATACATAAATAAAGGAACATCCATACCCTTGGTCAGCGAGGAACTGTGCTGCTGTCACGTGTCCAAAAAGCCGGAGAAAAATGGGAGGTTAAGGTATAATCTATCGATTGGAAGAGATATATGGGTGTTCAAATTATGTTCTGGGAAATCTCAGCGAGGAACCCAGTGTTCGTTCTTTATCAGGATTTTATCTATTCGGCCTTTTTTATTATTATTATTTAGTTTTTTAACCCAAGAAACAAACCTTCCAAGACCAAAAGTGACTTAGAGAATGAAAGAAAATAAACTTAAGGACAAAACAAAATGAAAGTGGAGGAGAAAAGATCGAGAAAGGAACCTCACAATATCAGCAAGTTGGCCGTGATGAGTTCAGGGGGTTGCTGGGTTGCTACCGGTTCACACCGGTTTGGGTGAACCGGGTGTTAATTTTACAACTGGTGTGGCGAACTGGTAGTTCCGGCGACTGGCTGGCTCTGCCCAAGAGTCCCCCTGCGACCCTTTTTTGCTCCCAGGGTAGTGCAAGAGGCTGACTAGGCCACGCCCACCCAGCAACCAGGTAGAGAACCGGTTGCTAAATTATTTGAAGCCCATCCCTGGGTGAGTTGGCCATGGTGAGTTGGCTGCAGAGAATGGGCTGTGTGGCGCATTGTCCCATTCCACCCCGGGGCGAATGAGGATTATTTGGTGAGGCCCCTCCCCCCCCAGATCAATGACCATGAAGAAACCTGCCCAGGTGACTTGAACACCTGGGCAAAATGTTCAGAGTATTGCAGCGCAAATTCAGTGCTACAAAAGTAAACACAGAGGGCTGAGGCTTCATTTAACTTCTTTATAAACACATAAAGTAAAATTTTACAATACCAGTTGGAGATTTCTCCAACATGGAGCCAACTCAAAACAGAAGCAGACATGTTGCAGGTTCAGAGCAGGACAGCCACTCAGGAGCTCAGAAACAGACCTCAGTTTCACTTTAGTTTATCCGGCAAGCAAGCAAAAGTTAATTTCTCTTTCACTTTAGAGCTGATCACAGAGATAAACCACACCCAGATTCTCTCAGCCTTCAATTCAGCTCTCATTGGCTGACTTTGTTACTAAGCTCTATTCCAGTTCATGAATATACTCTTGACACCAAAGACTTACTTTTAATGAACTGCATGAGGGTGAAGCCTTCCTCCTCCGTGGTTTTATTCTTAAGCTGCTCGGCGATTTCTTCCTTGCTCATGTCTGCAATGTTCTTCCGTCTGGCCTCATCCTAGGGAGGGAAGGAAATGGAAAATTCAAAAAAGAAAAGGACCAGGCCACTTCTGGGAGACTTAGTCCCTAGGCAAGGGTTCGACGAGGCACTTCCCCAAAGTCAGAAGTACTCCCTGCCACGAGATCCCAGCACATGAACCTGGGTTTCTGAAGATAATTCGGTTTATTCCATTTACTACAGATAATCCTCGACTTGTGACCACAACTGGGCCCAAAATTTCTCTTGCTAAGCGAGACAGGTGTTAAGTGAGTTTTGCCCCATTTTCCAACCTTGCTTGCCACGGTTGTTAAGCAAATCATTGCGGCAGTTAAGTTAAGTTGCATGATTGTTCAGCGAATCTGGCCTTTCCCCCTTGAGTTCACTGGTCAGGTCACAAAAGGGGACCACGTGACCCGGGATGCTGGAACTGTCATAAACTACCCTGTTTCCCTGAAAATACAACCTACCCTGAAAGTAAACCCTAGCTTGATTTTTACATGTGTGCTCAATATAAGCCCTACCCCCAAATAAGCCCTAATTAAGATCCCTCCCACTGCAGAGTGCACAGGTAAAAATTAAGCTAGAGTGGGGATAGGGTGGGTGGACCTTCTCTACTACTTCCCTTTGGACAGTTATAACCAGGCCTCACACATCCCTGCCAGCCCATTTCTTCTACCACCGGCAAGGCTGGCCAGGCTTTCCTGAAAGCCTCTGGAACTGAGAACAAAGTTCTGGATCGATCCAAAGCTCTGTTATTGGCTGCAGGAAAGCCTTGCCAGCTGCAGAAGGAGAAGTTCCTGAAGGCCTCGGGGGCGACGTGCGCGAATGAGGTTAGTCATTGCATGACATCCCCCGAAAATAAGACCTGGTGTCTTTTTTTGGTGGAAAAAAAAATATAAGACAGGGTCTTATTTTCGGGAAAACACAGTATGATTCAGTTGCTAAGAGTGTGAATATTTATCACGTGACCATGGGGATGCTGAAAAGGTCATGTGTGAAAAACGGTCCTAAGTCCTTTCTTCAGTGCTGTTGTAACTTTGAATGGTTGCTAAATGAACAGTTGTAAGTCAAGGACTGCCTATATCAAAATGACTCCGATATTGCCACTTTTTTTTCCCTTTGTTGACACCCAACCCTTCTACTGTTCCCATGTAGTTATTTATTTATCTAATGTGTATCCCTCTGTGGGAAGAAATATCTATCTAGTTCGGTTCCAAGCCAGGAGAAGAAGACACTGGAAATATGGAGGCTGATTGGAAAGAGGATTTAATGGTAAAGCAGAACCACCAAGCCCATGGTTCTGGTATAGCTGACAAAATGGAGTTGAGAGGGGGTTTTATACCTTCTCTTGGGCTTTGCACTTGAGCTTCCTGTTCCTGTGCAAGAACATGTATTCTATTGGCTGTTGGCAGACTCCCATGGGGGCATGTAGGGGTCATAGCTGGCTCTATAGGCAAAGTACAAATCCTAGGTGTTTTTGTCTGAGCTACATTTGGTTGAAGTTTGGACTGCTTTGAGGACAATGCAATAATTCCTATTGTGGCTTAATGGCTTTGTCCTGGTTTGGATCTGGAGTGAGGGCTAATCCTAGCATTCTGCCTTTGTTTCAAAATATCCTGTCTTGAATGGGTGACCAAATCTGCATTTCTAAAAAGTGGCCTCCTCAGTTTGGTTTTGGAATAGGCTGGCCCAATCTTTCTTTAATACCTGCTCCATTTCTCCATTTTTCTCTTTGGGAAATATAAATATTCTGCCTTTTTTAAAATATTCCTCAAAATATTTCATAAACTAACTTCATAAATATTCATATAAACTATATTCATAAATATTTCAAAACTAACTTTGTTAGTTTTGCCAACATTTGCCAAAGTTGCTTTTTCCAAAAAAGGCAGCTGAACTTTCTTCATTTTCTTTTCCTCTTGAAAACCTTTCGTTTCATATCCAAGGAGCCTCTGCGAAACCACCTTTTTTTTTTTAAAGAGAAAACTTATTATGGAGCTTTTAGAATAAGAGGCTATAGAAGGCAAAAAGGTTATCTCTGCCTGTTAATGAGAAACAAGAGATAGGAAGCCAGCCAGAAGTTTTATGGAAAGGCCTCGGCCAGATCCATATAAAAGAGGCTCTCGTGATGTCCTGAAATGGTTGCCAATGCTCTAAAAATAAAAGAGGAGATGCAATTTATGATAAACCGTTTTAGAAGATTTCAGCGTGTCTAGAGATGCTGAGCAGCAGCTAGAAAGGAGCAGAGAAAATTACATAATCGAGCGGCGATAGAAGGACCCCAGTCCCAAGCATACGAAAATCAAAATGTCCTTAGAGAAAAGGGACAGCCAGTTAGGGTGGAAATAAATAAATAGATTAAGCCACAATCCCAGCGGAGATGAGTCATCAAGGAACAACTTGATAGAACTTAATTGAAGGGAATCGCTGGAGCACTCCGGAGTCGTTGGTGTTCTCTGAGCTGGGGTTTGTTTTCCTGCAGATGTTTCATGACCCTGGTAGGTAACGACATCAATGCTGGAAGGGTGGGGGGATTGCAGAGAGGAGGAGGAGGAGGAGGGGGGAGAAGGAGGACTCTGGTACTGTGGTCTCAGGTACTCTCTGAGCTTGGCTTTTTTCTTGCAGACATTTCATTAGCCATTTAGGGAACATAATCAGTGCTAGAAGAGGATGGAGTTTGCAAAGTAGAGGGGGAGGAAAAGGGAAGGAGGAGGAAGAGGAGGAGGAGGAGAAGAAGAAGAGGAGGAGGAGGAGGAAGACTGTGGTCTCTGGTACTCTCTGAGCTTGGTGGTTTTCTTGCAGACGTTTCATTAGCCAACTAGGGAACATAATCAGTGCTAGAAGAGGATGGAGTTTGCAAAGAGGAGGAGGAGGAGAAGAAGAGGAGGAGGAGGAAGAGAAGAAGACGAAGAGGAGGAGGAGGAGGAGGAGGAGAACTGTGAGGTCCTTGGTGCTCTCTGAGCTTCTTTGCTTTATTGCAGACTTTTCAATACCCACCAGGTCACCTGAGTAGTGCTAATGGTTCCTGCAGTCTGCAATTTTTCTGGAAATCCCTTCACATTCCCACACCATTTGAGGGAGTATTCATCCCAAACTGCATCGCTAGAAGACCCAGACAAACCCCCAAGTGGCCTCAGTGACCCTCTAAAAAGGATGCAAATGACCAGCTGTCTGCAAGGAATATCAATCCTTTCGTTCCCCCCTCCCCCCCCCATCCAGTCAGAGCTAAAGAAGCTTCTGGGATGAGGAGCGAAACGTCTTCAAAGGAAAAAAACAGAAAGTCCAGGTGCCTCCTGAAAAAACAAACACACCTTTGGGACATCTGTGACCGGGAGAACTGAGAATCTCTACCGACTTTTAAACTGTGTTTGCTTTTTAAAGGCAAGAGCTTCTACATTCCTTATTCCTCGACGCAAAATAGAAGATGAAAGAATTCGTGGTGCTGCTATCTATAGAACTAAATCTCTCGGAGGAGATGGATACACTCTGATGACTTTTGGAGAGATATATATATATATCCACCTCTTTGATCAGCGATAAAGGTTAGTTAAAAGGCCAGGTTGGAATGTCATGTATTAAGTTCACGACAGAAGCGGGAGGTGAGGACAGAATGAACGATAGAGTGAGAGAGCTGAGAGAGGAAGGATTGGGAGAGGTCCAAGCAGAAAGATAGAGAGAGGGAGATTGTGCTGCAGATGGATGATAGGGCATGTGGTTGTGGATGCAGAATTAATCACAAAAAGTTCTGGACAGAAGTCAGGGCTGCCATCACTCTGCAGAGGTTCGTTCCTATCCAAGGTCATATCGAGAACGGCAGATGAATGATGGCACTGAAAACAGGAGCTCTCTCAAAAGGTTTGAAGCCAAGCCAGGTAGGAAATCAAACCTTGTCTGACGGCTCACAGTGGGACCAGGTGTGACAAGTCAGGAGCAAATACAGTAAATAGGTTTGTATTTACATATTGTTTTATCCACAAAAGCAGATACTGTGTTTCCCCGAAAATAAGACCCTGTCTTATATTTTTTGGGCCACCATAAAAGGCACTAGGTCTTATTTTCAGGGGAAAATCATCCACTGACTAACCTCACTTGTGTGCGTCGCCCCCTGGCCTCCTTTTCTCTGTCAGAGGCCTTCAGGAACTTCTCCTTCTGGGGCCGGCAAGGCTTTCCTGAAGACCTCTGGAGCCGATAAAAGAGTTCTGGATCGATCCTGAGCTTTGTTCTCAGCTTCAGAGGCCTTCAGGAATGCCTGGGGCTCCCCTTGAAGAGCATTCAGAGGCTCCAGCTGGTGCAGAATACGGCCGTGCAGGTGATTCTGGGGGCTTCTCGGAGCTCCCATGTTACACCGCTCCTGCGCGAGCTGCATTGGCTTCTGGTGGCCTTCCGGGTGCGCTTCAAGGTGCTGGTGGTCACCTTTAAAGCGCTCCATGGCTTTGGACCTGGGTACTTATGGGACCTCCTGCTGCCACCATCGGCCTCCCGCCGGCCAGTGTGCTCCCACAGGGTGGGCCTCCTTGAGGTGCCGTCAGCTGGACGATACCGGCTGGCGGCCCCGAGGGTGCGGGCCTTCTCTGCGGGGGCACCCTCCCTCTGGAATGAATTACCCCCGGAGATGCGGACCATCTCTGACCTACGAACCTTCCAGCGCACATTGAAGACCCACCTTTTCCAACAGGCCGGTCTGGCCTAGTATCATTGGAATGGTTTTAATTTTGTAACTTTTTTACCCTGTTTTTACAGTTTTGTTATCGTTATCTCAGCCACTAATTTAATCTTTTAATCGATTTTAACTTATATTTATATTTGTAATTATATTTGTAATTGTGTTGTTTTCTTTGAGCTGTACACCGCCCCGAGTCCCAATTTGGGAGAGGGGGCGGTATATAAGTTAAATAAATACTAAATACTAATACTGGCCAGCCTTGTCAGCTGCAGAAGAAATGGCAAGGCAGGTGTCGGGGTGTGCAAGGCCTGGCTACACCTGTCCAAAGATAAGTAGTCATTCTGCCAGTAGTCTCCCACCGACCGGTGCGCTCCCACAGAGAGGGTCTCCTCTGGGTCCCGATGCCTTCTATGTGCCGCTGGTGACCCCGAGGAATAGGGCCTTCTCTGTGGGGACACCCGCCCTTTGGAATGGGCTGCCCCCGGGTCTACGAACAACCACTGACCTGAGGGCGTTCAGACCTGAAGACCTGGCTCTTTGAGCAGGCCGGCCTGAGCTGACTCAAATGGGATTTTAAATAAGGGGTTTTAGATTAGTTTGGTTGGGGTACAAAAGTTTTAATTTATTTTAATCGGGGGTTTTAGATTTTTATTTGGGCAGCCCATAATTTAATTCTTTTTTAATCGTATTTATATGTGTTTTGTATGTATTTTAGTTGGCTATTCACCGCCCTGAGTCCTTCGGGAGAAGGGCGGTATATAAAATTATGAAATAAATAAATAAATAAAGTAGTAGGGCAGCTCCACCCCCTCCCATTCCCACCTACCTTAATTTTTAACCCATCTACTCTGGAGGGGGCAGGATCTTTGTTAGGGCTTATTTTTTGGGTAGGTCTTATATTGGGCGCATGGGTAAAAATCAAGCTAGGACTTACTTTCAGGGTAGGTCGTATTTTCAGGGAAACAGGGTATACATGCAAGTACTTTGAGACAGGCCTTGAACAAACAGCAATCAGCAATTTACAGCAGAGAAGCATCTTACCTTGTTCCTCACCTGGGCAATTGACACTCTGCCCTTGGGTGAAAGATGGCTGCTGCTGTCAGCCTGCTGCCCATTTTTGGGAAGACAGGCCAAGGCCAGAGATAGAGAGAACTGCAATGCCTGTCCCTGTGCACAATACACGTTTGTGAGGGTGTGCCAGCCTGGCTTTCTATGCACAGGCAGTCCTTGATTTACAACCATTCATTTAGTGCCCATTCGAAGTTACAACGGCCCTGGAAAAAAGTGACTTATGGCCATTTTCCACACTTCCCTCCATTGCAGCCTCCCCACATGTTTATGAGATCAAAATTCAGACGTTTGGCAAACCGACTCGTATTTATGACGGTTGCAGAGCCCGGGGGGGGGGTCAGCTATCAAGTTTAACACTTTTATTGAGTCGTAAAATATTGTAAACAAAATGCGACAGTAAATAGAAAAACAGTGGGGAGGAAAAGGGGTCAGAGAAGTGAGGAAGGCTAAGTAGAAGAAGAAGAAACATGAAGACTTCCAACTCTCTCTCGGTTTGCAGTAAAATAAGGCATTAACATCAAATTGCAACTTTCTGCTTTTTTCATAATAATACAAGCCAGCCATTTCTCTAAAGATCTTATCAATCTACTCGATAAAACTCAACATCAAAGTTTCATTCTTTTCCACTTCAAAGGACGAAGTTCAGAAGCGATTTCCAAGTGGAAACAAAAGCACTTATGTTCTTTTCTTTAATCAAAGTTGTTCCTTTTGCCATTTTGGCCAGCTCCATCAACTTCGGCAGCCATTCATCCAAGTGAGCTGCTTTTGCGACAAGCAAAATCAGTGGGGAAGCCGGATTCACTTAACAACCATTGTGCTGGTTAGACAGTATATAGTTAATTTAGGAATGAGAGCTGCCCCCCTAAGGGAATGCTTCATGGGAAATGTAGTTAATGCCTCTTGGGAGATGTAGTTCATGTCAGCGTGGTCACAGCTGTAATCCTGATTGGCCACTGAATTGATCTCTGGTTGGGCTGGGGGAGTTTTGGGGCATTCTTACCTGGACCCCAGCATCGTGCTGGAGGCTTCCTTTGATATATCACTATGGGATATATTCTGGCTGAATAGAGACAAGCAGTCCAACACTACAAAGGCTTCCATGCAAAGTTATTTTTATTGGATTATATTAGGCATTCTCATAAACGTAACTCACAGTTATGTTGAGATTCATCTAATGTCCAATCTTTGCCTCAGTCACCTCAATAGTGTGAAAAGATGGTTATCTTCATCCCATAGCGTTACAGCAAAGGAAGACTCCAGCACGATGCTGGGGTCCAGATAAGAATACCCCAAAACTCCCCCAGCCCAACCAGAGATAAATTCAGTGGCCAATCAGGATTACAAATGTGACTACGTGACATGAACTACACTCCCAAGAGGCATTAATCTTCTCTTCGCTGATGATGTAAAGCTATTCAACACCGCAGACAATACTACTACACTCCAAAAAGACCTTGACTATGTATCAGAATGGTCAAACAAATGGCAACTTCAGATTTCAACAAGTAAATGCTCTGTCTTTTTTCTTTTTTTTAACATTTATATACCGCCCTTCTCCCAAGGGACTCAGGGCGGTGTACAGCCGAATCTAACCCCAATCGATACAAAAGTTAAAATACGATTAAATAATAGGCTGTTAAAATAAAAACAACCCTCCCCCTAAGCATATTAAAACCCAAATTAAGATCCAAATTAAAAGGAGACAATTAAAAACTCGTGTCATATCTTACATATTGGCAGAAAAAAATCAGAAAATAAAATACAAGCTAAATAGTCAAGACCTTGTTGAGGATCCAAACTTTGTCAAGGATCTTGGAGGACTCAACTCTAATGACCTAAGCGCTAGAGCCCACTGTAACTACATAGCCAAAAAGGCATTAAGAGTTGTTAACCTAATCCTACGTAGCTTCTTCTGTGGTAATATCACACTACTAACTAGAGCATAGAAAACATTTGCTAGTCCTATACTTAAATACAGCTCATCAGTCTGGAACTCATATCATGTACCTGATATTAACACAATTGAAAAAGTCCAGAAATGTTTCACAAGAAGAGTTCTCCACTCCTCTAGTCATTGCAGAATACCTTATGCCACCAGACTTGAAACTCTAGACCTAGAAAACCTAGAACTACGCCGCCTCCGGTCCAATCTAAATATAGTATATAAGATCATACATTGCAATGACTTACCTGTCAACGAATACTTAGCTTCAACCATAACAACACAAGAGCACACAATAGATACAAACTCAAGGTTAACCACACCAAACTTGATTGCAAGAAATACGACTTCAGCCACAGAGTGGTCAATGTCTGGAATACTCTACCTGTCTCTCTGGTTTCTTCCCCAAACCCTCAAAACTTTAACCTTAGACTGTCTCCTATTGACCTCACCCCTTTCCTAAGAGGTCTGTAGGGGGCCTGCATAAGCGCACCAATCGTGCCTACCGTCCCTGTTCTATTGTTTCTTATTTTTCTTATAAGTATCTATCTCATGTATTCAAAACTATATTTATTCTTATACCTCTATCTTGTAAGCGATTGACAAATCAAATAAATACTAAAAAAAATTAACTACATTTCCCATGAAGCATTCCCTTAAGGGGACAGCCCTCATTCCCAAACTAACTATATACTCTCTAATCAGCACAACCATATTACTAATTTAACAACTGCAGGGATTCACTGAACAACAAGGGTGGCAAGAAAGGTTGTAAAATGGGGTAAAACTCACTTAATAATTGGCTCCCATAGCAACATAAATGGCTTAGCTATTGGAAGACTGTTATCATATCACCCTAATCCTTCTTTTCATCAAACTAGACAAACCCAATTCCTGCAACCTTTCTTCTTATAATATTTTTATTGAAGAATCATCTTTATTGTTCTTTTTCCGCACTCTTTCCAGTCTCAACATCATTTCTACATTGTGGCGACGAAAACGGAATGCAGTATTCCACATATGGCCTTACCAAAACCTTCAAAGGGTGGGGAATAGGAATGGATTTCCAGAGGAACCGTCTGCACCACTCAGAACACAGATAAACCTCCAAGTGGCCTCAACGACCCTCTGAAAGGATGCAAATGACCAGTTGTGTGCAAGGAGTATCAATCCTTCCCTTCCCCACCATCCAGTCAGAAGGCTCCACATCCATTTGTAACACTGAGGTGACCCTGAGGACACAGATAAACCTCCAAGTGGCCTCAACGATCCTCTGAAAGGATGCAAATGACCAGCTGTCTGCTAGGAGTATCAATCCTTCCCTTCCCCACCATCCAGTCAGAAGGCTCCACATCCATTTGCACCACTGAGGTGACTCTGAGGACACAGATAAACCTCCAAGTGGCCTCAAGGACCCTCTGAAAGGATGCAAATGACCAGTTGTGTGCAAGGAGTATCAATCCTTCCCTTCCCCATCATCCAGTCAGAAGGCTCCACATCCATTTGCAACACTGAGGTGACCCTGAGGACACAGATAAACCTCCAAGTGGCCTCAACGACCCTCTCAAAGGATGCAAATGACCAGCTGTCTGCGAGGAGGATCAATCCTTCCCTTCCCCATCATCCAGTCAGAAGGCTCCACATCCATTTGCACCACTGAGGTGACTCTGAGGACACAGATAAACCTCCAAGTGGCCTCAAGGACCTTCTCAAAGGATGCAAATGACCAGCTCTCTGCAAGGAGTATCCATCCTTCCCTTCCCCACCATCCAGTCAGAAGGCTCCACATCCATTTGCACCACTGAGGTGACTCTGAGGACACAGATAAACCTCCAAGTGGCCTCAAGGACCCCCTGAAAGGATGCAAATGACCAGCTGTCTGCAAGGAGGATCAATCCTTCCCTTCTTCCCCATCCAATCAGAAGTGAACAAGAAAGAAAGAAAAAAATCCAAGAAAGAAAAAATAACAAGAAAGTCCAGTGGCCTCTTGGAAAAAAACACCTTTGGGAGAACCATGACCTGGATGATTTGAGAATCTCTACAGGCAGCCTAGGATTGCATTGGCCTTTTTGGCAGCTGCCGCAGACTGCTGGCTCATATTTAAGTGATCGTCCACTAGGACTCAGAGATCCCTCTTGCAGTTACTACTGTTGAGCCAGATACCACCTATTCCAGACCTCTGCATTTGGTTTTGCTTGCCTAAATGTAGACCCTGACTTTTCTCCCTATGGAATTCGAAAGAAGATCAAGGACCTCGGGAACAGTCCTTCAAATAAAGATCTTGAAGGTGATCTTATAGGATCTCTTGCCCCGTGAGATATTTTATTTTCCAAACCGACGAGGAGCTTCGTCGTTTCATGAGCCTCCAAGCAACCAAAACCCAGCTGGCATGTAGCAACGACGCTTTGATATTGTCCGGTGAGTTCTTACCTCTTTCGGCATTTCTCTCGGGAAGAAAAAATAAGGGATCGAAGCGATGGCCACCATGCTGGCGGCAAAAATGAAGCCGAGCCACCAAGCCCCAACCCATCGTGGATCCTTGTTAGTGATGAGGACTTCCGCTGAAACATAACCAAAGGAGAAAGGAACTTCTTGTGGCCTGCCGGCGGCTGACGGAGCTGGCAGCAGAGTTGGACAGTAGTGAAGAGGTTGGGGGGGGGAACCTGGGCCGGGTCTGGAGGCCAAGGAAGGCTCGGACGAGGGCTCTTCATCAAAGGCAGAGATGGGACCAGGGCAGGCTGTCAATCACCAGCTGCCTTCGGGCTCAGACAGCAGTGAGGTGAGGGAGCTTCTGGAGCCGGTTCCCAGCCTTGCGCATGCACAGGGCTATCAGAAGACCAGAACCATTGAGAAAGTAGGGTCGACTCAGGAATAAGGCCCCCATCTCGGAGATGATTGGGCCCCTCCCATAAAAGAGGAGCGAACGGGATGTGAGCTTTTGCAGGAAGCAACTAGTTCGTCTAGTCAGTTCAAGCTTTGAAAAGTTCTGTTTGACTCTGCGTCCAGTTTGGCTTGCCCTGCATCTGGCCATTCGTTCTCCGGCCGCATCCCAAGTGCGATAAAGTGAGTGTTTATCAACATTCCCCTGAAAGACTGTATGCAAAGCCTGGTAGGCTGTGAATGAACGTAATTCACAGCTGTGGAAATAAAAGAGATTTTCCCGGGACTTAAGATTATGTTTTATGCTGTCTAAGGTCAGAACAGGACTTAGCTCATTTGAAATCACTGGTTAAACCATGGTGGCGCTGAGCTGGAGATCAGAAGGGCTGCCTCAGTTTCCCCAGTGTTTTGATAGCGTGGCAATCCCAAAGGTATTTTTCCAAAAGGCAATTGGACTTTCTTGGGTTTTTTTTTCCCCACCTTAGAGGATATTTTGCTTTTCATCCAAGAAGCTTCTTCAATTCTGGACTGTAGAATTGAGGAAGCTTCTCAGCTGAGGAGCGAAACCCCTTTAAGGAAAAACAACAACAACAATCCCAGGAAAGTCCGGTTGCTTTTTGGAAAAGCATCTTTGGGATTACCACAGTACACAGTGCCAAAGACCCCACAGTCCTCCTCTTCCTCTCCAGAAACTCCACTCTTTTCTAGCACTGATGGTGTTACCTAGTTTGGTAATAAAACGTTATTACCACCATCATGATATCATCACCATCATTACCCTCAAAGAAGATGGACATATTGGGATTTATTTTCTCAGAAATAGGCCCAAGTAGGTAGAAGATTGTCAACACACCTGAAGAAACTTTGTCAATGTCGACATAGAATCGGAGCATAAACGATCCCAAGATGAAGGCGATGGCCGGACCGAGTGCAGTTGCAGCAAAAATAATCCCTGGGCAAAAGAGGAAAAAAAGAGGATTTTTTTTTTGAAGAATAGAAAATGTGGGACAAACAGGAAGAATAGAATGGAATGGAATGGAATGGAATAGAATACAATAGAATAAGAAAGAATGGAATAAGAAAGAATAGAATGGGAGGAATGAGAATAGAATAGAACAGAACAGAATAGAATGAAGAATAAATGAATATAGAAAATAGAAAATAGAATAGAATAGAATGAAGAATAGAATAAAGAATAGAATAGATTGAAGAATAGAATAGAATAGAATAGAATAGATGATTATAGAAAATAGAATAGAATAGGGAAGAATAGAATAAGAAAGAATAGAATAGAGAATGAATAGAATAGAATAGATGAATATAGAAAATAGAATAGAGTACATAAGAGTAGAATAGAGAACAGAATAAGAATAGAATGGGAGGAATGAGAATAGAATAGAATAGAGCAGAATAGAGTAGAACAGAACAGAATAGAATGAAGAATAGATGAATATAGAAAATAGAATAGAATAGAATGAAGAATACAATAGAATAGAATAAAGAATAAAATAGATTGAAGAATAGAATAGATGGTTATAGAAAATAGAATAGAATAGGAAAGAATAGAATAAGAAAGAATAGAATAGAATAGAGAATGAATGGAATAGAATAGATGCATATAGAAAATAGAATAGAATAGACCTTGGAGGTCTTCTAGTCCAGCCCCCTGCTCTGGCAGGACACCTTATCCCAATATATATAAAATAAAAAATAGGGCAAGAAAATCCTGATGATGATACCACTCAGTGAAATGGATAAGAACTGCCTCCATGAAATGAGGAGCGTGTGTGCACAAAGCTTCCCCCAACAGCCCCTTCCGAAAAGCCCCCCCTCCGTTATCCACGATTGGGGTGAGTTTTTAAATCCCCCAAATTTGACGTGATCCTGGTATGATCAGGACTTCCGGGTGGGTTAGGGTTAGTGGTGGTACGCAGGAACCTACCTACCAATATAGAGAGGGGAATTGGTTGGGCTGGCGAAGTCGTCGATGTAGGAGATGCCAAAGGGCTGGATGGGCACCCCGCCAAGGCCCAGCAAGGTTTGCCCGAAGAGAAGGAGAATCAGGATGATGTTGCTCTCTCTCTGGCTGCCGGTGCAGACGTCGGTCACGGGCCCCTTCCGATGCGGGAGACAGATATCCGTGGTGTTACTGGGGGAACCTGGGGAGAGAACGCCAGACGGTTGTGTAGTCCGTTCTCACAATTTGTTCTGACCTAGGCTTCCCCAAAAGCATGAAGCCGACTCCTCGTCCTGATAAAAAAAAACCCTTTTATTTAGTTTATAGTAAATTCCTCTTCAGCAAAGTCCTGGCCAACAGCCTTTCAAGAGAGTTCACAATTACAGACCTTTATCAGGCTTGGAGAGCTGCCAGGCTGATAGCTTCCAAACGCTACGCTGTAGCAGACAATACTTGGCAAGGAGTCAGGAACAGATCTTCACCCTAATGAATTGAACTAATTGTCTCCTACAAAACCCCACTCCCCTTTCGCTCTTTTTTATTCCCCATGGGAGAGGCCATTCATCGTCCACCTGTAGCTTTACTCCCGAGTCGACCCTTGTTCCTTAACTGTTCCCTTCTCCTGGCAGCTCTGTGCATGCGCACATTGGGAACAGGCTCCAGCTATTCTTCTGCCCCACTGATCTCTGATTCAGCTGATAACTGTCGGACAGGCCTGGCCCCATCTCTGCCTCCAACACAGAGCCCTCGTCAGAACCTTCCCCAGACACCAGGACTGGCCCAGTTTCCTCCCCAACTTCCTCACTGTCCGAATCTGCCACCAGCTAAACCAAACCGAAGCAGATTATTTGCCCCAGAAAACATAGATTCGGGGAACTGTTAGGGAGCAGCCATCTTCACCTGCTCTCTCTGACATCTGATCTGATTTAGTTGCTTCTTTTATGTTTAGTTCAAACATCAGTAATGGCCACACGTCACTGTCAATCAATCCGAGCAATTTGGGATCTACAGAAGGGATGCTGGAGATGGCATGCTGCCCCTAAACCATATTTTTTTTCCCACCTCAAAAAATATAAAAGCTTAGAAATGTTTATTTTTTTTATTTATTTGTTTGTTTCTTATTTTGGTTTTTAGGCCACCCTGTTTCCAACGACTCTTGAGTGGCTCTCCAAGAAGGAGGCAAAGAATTAGGCGTTGAATCAATAAATAAAATTATAATATCTTACATAATGTCTTCTGTTATATAAGAAATATAATAAATTGGGGACATAATTATAGAATGTGGCTTTACAGGAAGACAAAGAATGGCTTAGTCATTTGTCATTTTGGAGAGCTGGAAATCAATGGATTGCCCGTAGTTCCAAATTTAAAATCTGAAAAAGCAGATCCTGTGAAGAACATTCATAGAAAGTTATCCCAAAGGTGCTTTTTCCAGAAGGTAACTGGACTTTATTTTTCCTTGGACACGTTTCTCTTCTCATCCAAGAAGCTTCTTCAGTTCTGGCTGAATAATGGAGGATGGAAGGATTTAATTTTACATTCCTTGCAGTCGTCTGGTCGTTAGCGCTCTTTCTGAGGATTGCAGGAATATCTGAAAAGCTCAGGAGGATTTTCAACCAACACAACATGCATGCACCAGCAGTTAGACCTTACCTGTTCCACTACTGGTTTGGTGATCGCGTGCGAACCTAATGCGTGCGCGCAGCTTTCCCCACACCAGCGGAGGCCTGCAGTGCCAATCAGCTGAGAGGATAAAGAAGAGAGTAGGAAGGCCAATCCTGCCTTTTTCTCTTCTTTCTCCTCTCAGCTGATCGTTGGAGGGTTTTTTCCTCTCCTCTCAACTGGTAGGAATTTTTGCTACCGGTTCAGTTGAACCGGGCCGAACTGGTAGCCTACCACCACGGGCATGCACACTTCAAACCCAAGAATACACTAAGACAGAAGCTGGTCCATCCCAGGGATAAAAACCCCAGACACAAACTGAGCCATGTGATTATATGCAGCACAATGCAGCATGCTGAGGAAATAACCACTTCATAAACGCGTGGCACAACATAGGAGAACGAACCCATCAGGACCAGATTTAGGAATCCATCTGCATTTGAAAGATAAAAGTCCTGCTTTTGAAGGCGGCAAAGTCCACGTGCTGGGCAGAGAGGACCGCTGGTTTGAAGGAGGGATCAAAGTGACCATCTCTACATTAAGACTGAACAGTCTTGTCTCGACAGATACCACACCCCTATCTCCTGTCTATGTCCTTTTAGCAGTTCCAAGAAGGTTCCACACCCATTTGCACTAGCCAGGTAACTCTGAGGACAGAGATAAACCTCCTAGTGGCGTGATGGCGAACCTATGGCACGTGTGCCACAGGTGGCACGCAGAGTCATTTGTGCAGGCAGGTGAGCCCCAGGCAAACTTACCTCACTGTGCATGTGTGCGCCTCCCAGCTGATTTTCGGGCCTTTTTCGGCCTCCCAGAGACTCAAGGAAAGCCTCTGCAGCCTTTGGAGGCCAAAAAACAGGTCCGTTTCATCACTTCTTGTATTTCCGGAAATACTGGAAGTGATGAAACAGGCCCATTTTTTGGCCACCAAAGGCTGCAGAAGCTTCCCTCGAGTCTCTGGGAGGCTGAAAAAAAAAATCAGCTGGGAGGTGCACACATGCGCAGTGCAGGTAAGAGGGCATTGGGGGTATCGTGCGCGCATACGCAGGGTGTGTGTGGGGGCCATGCGCATTGCCTTCTGGGTGCTAGCACATGAGCGAGTGCACACAATTTTTGCCACAGGAGCCCCAAAAGGTTAGCCACCCCTGTCCTAGTGACCTCAACAATTCTCAGAAAGAGTACCAACAACCAGATGACTGCAAGAAATATAAATCCTTCCATTCTCCACCATCCAGTCAGAACTAAAGAAGCTTCTGGGATGAGAAGCGAAATGTCTTCGAAAGAAAAAAAAAAGAAAGCCCAGTTGCCATTTTGGAAAAGCACCTTTGGGACAACCATGACCTGGAGGGCTGAGAATCTCCATAGAAATTTCTAGAAAGTCCTTACCAATACTGAATTGATCGTACTCGTAAGGCGGCGAGACAAAGTGTGGAAGGGAAATGACCAACCCAGCCACGGAAACGAGGATGGCACCGCAGCCAATGACCCGTGGCCTGTGGACTCGGCTGCCAAAATAACTCACAAAGATGATGAGCATCGTGTTTCCGACCTGGTGGATGAAAGAAAAGTTGGGCAGATCTTTAAGAAGGCTGAAGAAACTAGATCTTTATGAAAGACAGCCAGTCAGGTCAGACTATACAACTATGGTCATGGTTTTGGAGAAACAAATCAAAACAAATAATGTTGTAAATCATTAAGTCATAAAAGTCATTAAATCATCAATTCAGGAAAATGGTAAAACTCATAAAATGGTTAAAATCATCCAATTATCACATTCGTTAAATCATCGAACTCATTAAATCAGCAAGTCATAAAAATAAATTGTCACGGTCATCAAATATGAAACTCATTCAATCATCAAAATTGTTAAATCATAACTCATTAAATCATCAAAAAACAAAATCATAAAACTCATTAAATCATTGAATCCTCAAAATCATTAAATCATAAAACTTATTAAATCATTGAATCCTCAAAATCATTAAAACATAAAACTCATTAAATCATTAAATCCTCAAAATCATTAAATCTCATTAAATAAAACTCATTAAATCATTAAATCCTCAAAATCATTAAATTATAAAACTCATTAAATCATCAAAAAAAATAAAATCACAAAAATCCATATCAAAAACCATCAAAGCATCCAATTCATTAAATCGTCAAAACATCCAATTGTCAAAATCACCAAATCATTAAATCATTTAAAACACACAGAACACATCATGAAATCATGAATAAAACATCAGTCACTGGACTGTGAGATGGGCAGCATGTAAATTTAATAAATAATCAATCGCTGAATCAATTAATAGTTTGCACTAAAAAGAAATGGTTGGCGTGGTTATCACTGCTTAGAAAAAGGGTTTTTTTCTTCGCCCAGTATCCAATTACTCTTATTTGATATTATTTTAATGAGTAGGTCCTATAGAATTAGATTCACAAAAAATGTGTATACCATGTTTCAGCATATTCTTGTGGGGACAATAGATCAATCCATTAAATACTGTGGAAAAAATAATTTCTTATTATGAAAGAAAAAAAAAAATAGAACTGGGAATCCTTTCATTAAAAAAACCCAAACCACTTTCTGGAAAATCTGTAAAGCAATGACAAATTGCTTTTTATTACAGTGAAAGTTATATGAAAAAAAGGGCCAGAGGAATATCTGCAGGGCCACGGCAAAGGTTGTTCTCCACACCTTCGATTCACTGCTACGGAGTTGAGGAAGGCCCACTCCTCTGAAGTTATCTGGGAAGAGTTTGATCCATCTGCTCCTGAGGAAATGGACAGGATCTGTGGCCCCGTGAATGCAGCCACCACGGTTTTAGATCCTCCTCCCCAAACCCCCCTCCCTTCTAGCACCGATGAAGTTCCCTAGGTGGGTCATGAAACGCCTGCAAAAACACCACCAAGCTCAGAGAGCATCAAGGATGCCGTATTCCTCCTCCTCCTCCTCCTCCTTCTCCTTCTCCTCCTTCTCTTCCTCCTCCTGTCCCTGCTCCTCAGTGGTGGGATTCAAAATTTTTTACTACCGGTTCTGTGAGCGTGCCTTGGTGGGTCTGGTGTGGCTTGGTAGGTGTGGCAGGGAAAGGATACTGCAAAATCCCCCTTCCCTCCCCACCCCACTGACCTGCTTTCCAGCTCCGTTCTCCTGTGCAGGGCAACCAAAAGAGACCCAGCCAATCAGATGGGCTCAATGGGAGGCGGAGAAGAGATGGGGTTGGCGGAGCCAGTCAGAAGTGGGACTGGCTGGTTCTCCGAACTACTCAACATTTCTGCTACCGGTTCTCCAGAACGGGTCAGAACCGGCTGAATCCCACTTCTGCTGCTCCTCCCCCCTCCTCCTCCTCCTCTCCACAAACCCCACCCCCTTCTAGCACTGATGATGTTCCCTACCTGGGTTGTGAAACGTCTGCAAAGAAAACAACCAACCTCAGAGGACCCCACCGTTCATCCCCGAGTTTACAAATACCCCCTTTCTGTGGCCACTCTAGATTCTAAGATTTAAAGGCTCGTGTTTGTGCAGATGGATAGTAGTAGTAATAGTAGGGATAGCAGTTTACTCGGAGTGACGGCAGCAATATTGCTGCGGTCGTGCATTAGAGGCCCGGCATAGCGGCGAGAAGGATTGGAGAGGGTACCTCGTGGAAGGAGGCCACCATACCCGACGTCTGGCTGGACAGACCA
The DNA here is from genome assembly GCA_023653725.1 of Bungarus multicinctus. Classification (NCBI taxonomy): domain Eukaryota; kingdom Metazoa; phylum Chordata; class Lepidosauria; order Squamata; family Elapidae; genus Bungarus; species Bungarus multicinctus. The sequence continues at coordinate 2,204,860 of CM042850.1, forward strand.
AAGCGCCTCTCGATGGTGGAAATGGAACTTTTCATGTAGCCGGACGTCATCAGTTGGGAGAGCTGCAGGAACCCCTGGCATAGAACGAAGAACTGCGGGGAATAAACGAGGAAGAGTCAGAACCTCACCTGGACCTGCCTTTTCTCGGACCCTCCCATAAAACACACCCATTGCCCAAACAGGTAGTCCTCAACGTATAACTGTTCGCTTAGTGACTGTTCGAAGTTACAAGAGGGTCCGCTAACTGTTTTTCCCACTTACGGCCGCTGCAGCGTGCCCACGGCCACAAGATCAAAATTCAGGCGCTTGGCAACCGGCGATGGAGGGTGGGTGCTGTTTTGGCGTGAGGGCTCTTTGAGAGGGAGTGTTCTGACCCAGGCTTCGTCAAACTGAATTTAACATTAAAACCTTTTTTTTAATGCGACCCTGGGAATTACTTGCATTCCCAGCCAAAACTCATTAGACGCAGTTCCTCCAGATAATATAAACTTATATAAATTTCTATAAACTTATATAAATAGTATATAAACTTAAATAAATAAATAACAGCATGCTGTTCAATGCTGTGGAATGCTGCCAAGAAACAGAAGTCCAATTAAGGCTAACATAAAGCAACCCAAAAAAACCTAGAAAAAACCAACCAGAATACAGAGCTTCATGAAGGACTCGGAGATTACTGAACGACTTTGCTTCCTGCAAAGGTTTTGTCATCTTGGCCTGACTTTTATCCCTTTATGAGAAGGGCAATCGCCTCCCAACCTTACTCCTGAGTCGCCCCTTTTGTTTCAGCTGCTCTTGTCTTCTGGCAGCTCTGTGCATACACGCACTGGGAACAGGCTCCCGCTGTTCCTCCTCCTCGCTACTGCCAGACTCCGGAGGCTCCAGAGGCAGCATCCCACTCCCAGATGGTCCTGGCCCCACCTCCGCATCGGACACAGGACCCTCGTCCGAGTCCTCTCCAGACTCCCGGACTGGTCCCCTTTTGTCTTCACTGTCCGATATCTCTGCCATCTGCACCGGCTGCCGGTGAACCACAATAGGGAGGGCATGGCAACTCGGAGACCAAGATGAGATTTTATGGGGTGCTTGGTCTCTTGGAGCTTGGGTTTTTTTTTTCTTGCAGACATTTCATGACCAAGCTAGGGAACATCATCAGTTTTGTAGAGGGCTGTAATAGTACTAGGTAGCACTGATGATATTACCTAGTTTGGTAATTAAGGAACTCCAAGAAAACCACCAAGCTCAGAGAGCACCAAGGACCTCACAGTCCTCCTCCTCCTCCTCCTCCATCCTCTTCTAGCACTGATGAAGTTACCTAGCTGGGTAATGAAATATCTCTCAAGAAAATCACCAAGATCAGAGAGCACCAAGAACCTCCTTCTCTGTCTCTCCTCCTCCTCCCTCCTACAAATCCCATTCCCTTCTAGCATTGATGATGTTACCCTAGTTGGGTCAGAAAACATCTGCAAGTAAACCACCCAGCTCAAAGAGCACCAAGGACAACCCCACCCTTTCCTGGCTCAACTCTGAACAACAAATATTTTCTTCTGTGTGGTTATCCTTCAATGCCTTTGAAAGCTGAAGTTTTTGTATGTCGTTGGGTGCCATTTCATGATTAAGAGGATAGCTGCAACTTCTTTGATTTGTTTTGCTGTATTTTCACTTGGGTTTAGCTGCGTTGTGTGATGATTTTAGGGGTTGTCGAGCAAAAGGTTTTGATTGTGGCTGCATATAAATAAGAGTGATGGATAGATAGATCTATAGATGATAGATAGATAAAACAACAAATCGTCCATCACAGTTAGGATCAGATGTAGTGGCGGTAATGACAGAAATATGTTCTTTGTGCTTATACTCAAGGACAATTTCTTTACAATCCTTCCCAAGTCTATTAACTGTCTCTTAAAACTTCTCCTCTAAAAAGAACTCGAAGAAATTAAATCCCATCTCAGAGTTGGCTCCCTTTTTTTTAAAGGAACAACAACAACACTTAACAAAGCACTCCAGAAAAAAAAAGTTCTTATTTTCCAACCCACAAATGACAAAACCCTCATCATTTTAACAACGGAAGGCGAAAATTCTGCCACAGGAAAAGCCAAACTTTAAAAGGCTTCAAGAAAATATTCTTTCCAAATGAGTTCTACCTTTTTTCCCCACTGTATTTCCCCCCCCCCCTGTTTCTTTCAATGCCTCTCCAAAATGTGAGTTGCTTTAAACACAGGCAGTCCTTGACTTATGACCACAATTGAGCACAAAGTTTCTGCTTAAGTGAGACAGTTGTTAAGTGTTCTGACCCAAACCTGGTTCCCAGAGAGCAAACACAAGATGGAGGTACCAGCACAAACTTTTACTGTTTCATTTACGAATCCTGTTTCTTCGCAGATAAAAGGCTGCTTCCAACTAATTAGCTCCGATAAGAAAGAACTTTGTCAAGTTTTTGCATGGCTGCCAAGAACAGCACATAAAGTTCCTAAACAATAAATCAGTCTCCAAACACCAACCAAGATACTCCGAACGTCCACAAGGCTTGAGTGCCAAAACTTCTTTGCTTCCTGCAAAGAACTCCAGTCTCTCAGCTGGCTTTTATCCCTTAAGGGAGGGGGCCATCACCTTGCAGCCTTACTCCCGAGTCGCCCGTGCTGCTGCAGCTGCTCTTTCCTTTGAGCAGTCATGCGTGCACGCATGCTGAGCACGGGCTCCTCGGGAACCTCTTCCTCACTGCTGCCAGCCTCCACAACCTCCGAAGGCAGCCCTCCACTCCCTGATGGTCCTGGCCCCATCCCTGCCTCCCACGCAGGCCCCTCATCCGAGTCCTCGCTCTCCGAGGCCTCAGTCATCCGCATCTGCTGCCGGTGAGCCACAACATTAAGGGAGTTTTGCCCCTACATGTATTAACAGCAGCAAGGATAACCTATGCACAGCGTTGGAAGAAATATTGCATACCATCCGAAGGCTTAGTAATTGAAAAAAATTTTGAGTGCGCAGAAATGAATAAATTGACTATAGAACTAAAAGGAAAAGTAGATTCAGAATACCATGCAATATGGGGGAAAATGATACCATCAGATAGACAATAGAAATAAGAAAAAAAAGTGTATATAATGGATGTAGAAGTTATAGAAACAGAATGTGCAGATTGTATTGGACAGGATATGTAAGTGTATATAAAATGTCATAGTATTGTTTATTTGAGATTGAGATATGTAAAAAGAAAAAACCCAATAAAGTATTTTTTTTAAAAAAAGGGAAGTTTTGCCCCCATATTACAGCAAATCAGTGCCATTGTTCAGTAAGTCACATGGTCGTTAAATAAATCCGGCTTCGCCATTGAACTTTGCTGGTCAGAAGGTCGCCAGAGGGGATCACGTGACCCCGAGACGCTGCAACAGTCGTTAAGTGTGAAAAACAGTCCTAAGTCCCTTTTTTCAGTGCCGTTGTAACTACGAAGGGTCACTAAATGAACCATTGTAAGTCGAGTGCTCCCTATATTGCAGTCACACAGCCTGCTACAAACTGATGAGAGTCCCTTTCCATAAATTTGACCATGGGGGTGTTGCAATGGTCATAAGCGTGAAAAAATGGTTGTATGTCCCTTTTTTTGTGTGCCATTGCAACTTCGAATGGTCGTTAAATGAACAGTTGTGCATTGAGGACTCCCTGTCTATGTACCCTGTTTCTCCAAAAATACGATCTATCCTGAAAATAAGTCCTAGCTTGATTTTTACAGGTGTGCCAAATATAAGCCCTACCTCCCAAAATAAGCCCTAATTAAGACCCTGCCCACTCCAGAGTGGATGGGTAAGCTAGGGTGGGGATGGGAGTAGGTGGACCTGCCCTACTACTTCCCTTTGGACAGTTGTAGCCAGGCCTCGCACATCCCCGACACCTGCCTTGCTGGCCCATTTTTTCTGCTGCCGGCAAGGCTGGCCTGGCTTTCCTGAAGGCCTCTGGAGCTGAAAACAAAGCTCTGGATCGATCCTGAGCTCTCTTATCGACTGCAGAGGCCTTCAGGAAAGCCTTGCCGGCCACAGGAGAAGTTCCTGAACAAAAAGGAGGCCAGGGATGATGTGCACAAGTGAGGTTACTCAGTGGAGGACATTCCCCCCAAAATAAAACCTGGTGTCTTTTTTTGGTGGCCAAATATATATATATATATAAGACAGGGTCTTATTTTCGGGGAAACATGGTACATGTACCCTGGGCCAAAGAAGGGATAAAAATGGTTAAATTGTTTTTCCTCTTTGGAGCCACTTGGGATAACATAGCAAGGACTGAACGTGTACTTACTTTGACGGTGTAAAATGGATTTGAGCAGTAAAATCTTCCAAACGGACCTGGGCTATTATCTTCCATTTTCTCACATCTGCTCTGTGTTTCTGCAGAAAAGAAAATCAGGCTGCTTAAGGCTCAGAGGATTCCAACTGGTTTACTTCGACGGACAGATGAGATGGGGATATCTGCTGGGCAAGGAATACAGATGGAACTCAACTTACAGCTATAGTTATGCCCAACATTTCTTTAAAAAACATTTTTTAAAAATATTAAACATAAAAATTCAATGTCTACATAAACACTGTGTTGTCTGGGTACTGATGATTTTGAGAAATAGTAACCATAATAACAATAATATTCATAACACTAATGCTAATCACATAATAATAATAGTATTTGCTTGTCCATTTTAGTAAATCTTCTATGTAAGTAATCATTCTCTTATGCTTTTAAATTTCTAACTCCTGTTTCTGCTAGTTAGCCATAGATAGAACAAATCCCATGTTAAAAAAGTATTAGGTTTCTTCCTTCTCCTTAATTTTGAGTGTTAATCTATCAATTTCTGCACATTCTAATATTTTTTTAAAATTACATTTTCACCTATAGGGAGCTCTTTATTTTTCCATTGTTGTGCAAACACAATTCTAGCGGTTGCAGGAACTGGGAAAATCTGATTTCAAGAAGAGAAGGACTAGGGGTGACATGATAACAGTTTTCCAATATCAATACAAGAGCAACACAACAGATACAAACTCAATGGAAACCATTCCAAACTTGATTGCAGAAAGTACAACTTCAGCCACAGAGTGGTCAATGCCTGGAATGCACTACCTGACTCTGTTCTCACATCCTCTAACCTTTTAACCTCAAACTATCCATTATTGACCTCACCCCATTCCTAAGAGCTCTGTAATATTTCACAAGAAGAGTTCTCCACTCCTCTACTCATTGCAGAATACCTTATGTCACCAGACTCGAAATTCTAGACCTAGAAAACCTAGAACTACGCCGCCTTTGGTCTGATCTAAGTATAGTATATAAAATCATACATTGCAATGTCCTAGCTGTCAATGAATACTTCGGCTTCAACCATAACAATACAAGAGCACACAATAGATACAAACTCAAGGTTAACCGCACCAAACTTGATTGCAGGGAATACGACTTCAGCAACAGAGTGGTCAATATCTGGAATACTCTACCTGACTCTGTGGTTTCTTCCCCAAACCCCAAAAACTTTAACCTTAGACTGTCTACTATTGACCTCACCCCTTTCCTAAGAGGTCCGTAGGGGGCGTGCTTAAGTGCACCAACGTGCCTCCCGTCCCTGTCCTATTGTTTCTTTTATTTTTCTTATATGTCCATGTATTCATAACTATGTTTTACTTATACCTATTATCTTGTAAGCGATTGACAAATCAAATTAAATAAAAAATAAACTAAAGTAAGAGGCGTGCATAAGGCCTACCGTCCCTGTCCTATTTTCCCCATTTATTCCTACCTATTTCCTGTATTCTTACTCATGTTTATTCTTATACCTACCATCTTGTAAGTGATTGACAAATCAAATCAATCAATAAAATAAATAAATAAAAACGGGGTGCCTCAGAGAGGACAGGGTCCGCCTATTCTCCAAAGCACTTCAAGGCAGGACAGGAAGCAACGGATGGAAACTAATCAAGGAGGAAGCAACCTGGAACCAAGGAGAAATTTCCTGGCAATCAGAACAATTAATCGGTAGAATAACTTGCCTCCAAAAGTTGCAGATGCTCCATCCCTGGAGGCTTTTAAGAGGGGATTAGACAACCATTTGTCCAGAATGAGATCGGGTCTCCTGCTTGAGCAAGGGGTCAGACTAGAAGACCTCCAAGGTCCCTTCCAGCTCTTGTTAATTCTGTTCATTAACCAGTGGGTTATAATCCTCCATCACTCGAGGATTTGAAGAAGAGATTGGTCAACCATTTGTCCAGAATGGGATCGGGTCTCCTGCTTGAGCAAGGGGTCAGACTAGAAGACCTCCAAGGTCCCTTCCGGCCCTAGGATTCCAGGATTGAAGTCATCGCATCTCCTCCTTCTACACGACCTGGAATTTCCTGACGCTGTTCCTAGATTTCACCCCGAGCCTGAAAGCTGCTGTTGACAGAGGCCCATTTGACACATTAATGCTTCGCTCCCCTCCTCACCCCTGTAATTCTATTTTCTCCCCAGAATGGAGAAACGGAGAGGCTAATGCAATTTAGATCGCATTTGGGCTGTCAAGCTGGATGCTGTCAAGAAAAGCAGAGCTGAATTCCACTCTTTTTTCTTGCTTTCTACGGGCTGGGAGAGAAGAAAAACGAGCAGGAGGCACCACTCCAAGCGCCCAAGCTGTTTGGTGCCAGCTGACACTTGCAAAATAGCTTTTACTCGGCTTTTGTATATAATGAGTTGTGGCTGTGGCATGCTTTCTTCTCCATTGTGGACTATAGAATGAACAGATCGGACCTCCAGCCCTTGCTTATCAATGGAGACCGAGGGGAGCAAGTGGCTAGTTTTAAGTTTCTGGGTGTTACCATAAAAGAGGACCTGACCTGGGGTGCTCACATTGCAGTCCTGGTCAAAAGGGCCCAGCAGAGATTATGCTATCTGAGGCTACTCAGGAAACAACAAGTGGATGGAAAACTGCTGGTGACCTTCTACCGCTGCACCAGAGAGAGTAACTTATTGCACACCTGTGTAGGGTTTGCCAATTGCACAGTGGCAGATAGGAGAGCGCTCCAGAGGGTTATCTATCATCATTGCCCCTCAGAGGATCATGGGTTGCCCTCTCCCCTTTTTGGAAGAGCTTTATAGCTCCCACTGCCTTAAGAAAGTTCAAAACATCCTCAAAGATCCATCTCATCCTGGGCTCCCTTTTTTTGGAACTATTACCATCTGGCAGACGGTACAGGACAATAATAAAAACAAGGATAAATAGGCTGAAAAACAGTTTCTATCCCAGGATAGTAGCTCTTTTGAATTCTATTTTATAGTGCAATATTCATGCAATATCAGGGGTTTTCCATCCAATGTGTGGAGTGTGAAGGATGTGTGTGTTTATTTTCATGGCCATGATGTGCACTGAAGACGGTGTTTGATTTCGTTGTACGAGGTGCAAGGACAATCCAGTAAACTAAACTTGTGTCCACAGAGGACGGGACTCAAGTGGAAATTTATATTATCTGTTCTCTTCTTCTTCCCCAGCTATTTCTTAAAGGTTGAATGGAGTCAGGCCATAGTAGAAATTCCTTTTTTCTAAAAAAAAAGATTTATGCTTCGTAAGTATTCCATCTTCCCTCCGAGGCTTTCGAGAAAAGAGAGATGTTCATTGCCTGCTGCAGTAAGTACAAAGTCAACTTTGGCTCCTGACAACTCAGTCATGAGTTTGGTTCAGCCGCTTCATCATCATCAAGACACACAGACGAACCCAATACAGAAGCCTGATGATGGCAGATGAGATTCTGCCAAAACGTTGCTACAACTTTAAAAGCACAACTATAATGATGTGGGAAAATACCCGAACAAAGCTGAATACCAGATAGATAGATAGATAGATAGATAGATGGATGGATGGATGGATGGATGGATGGATGGATGGATGGATGGATGGATGGATGGATGGATGGATGGATAGATAGATAGATAGATAGATAGATAGATAGATAGATAGATAGATAGATAGATAGATAGATAGATAGATAGATGGATAGATGGATAGATGGATAGATGGATAGATGGATAGATGGATAGATGGATAGATGGATGGATGGATGGGTGGGTGGATGGATGGGTGGGTGGGTGGGTGGGTGGGTGGATATGGATATGGAGATGGAGATGGAGATGGAGATGGAGATGGATACAGAGAGAGAGAGAGATACAAGATAAAGAGAGAGAGAGAGGTAAATAGAGACAGATATAGATATGTAGATATATAGATATCAATGCATATCATGTCCTTCGTTAAAGAGAAAAAGGGGGAAAAGAAGGAATTGGGAGACAGTGACCCCTTCAGCTGCTTGCAATATTTGGAACAAAAGAAGTAAATAAATAAATTGACAAAGCCATCCTAATGAATAGGTGCCCGCAGATCCTGTTTGAAAGAGCTACCCGGGACTGCCCCGCAGGGTGTGAATCCTCCATGCAAACGCCAAACGTGTTATTGTAATTAAACTGACTGTGCAAACATCAACAAATTACTCACATGGAGCTAATTAAAAAGAGGCGGGTGGGAGGGAATGAACGTTGTCAGCCACACTTAATTATCCTGCCTCATCTGTACACAAACTACTTTTTCAAATACTTAGATGGAAGTCGGTTCCCCCGCAGTGCTGCCAATTCGTCTTGGCTGTAATTTTTGGCTCCCTTTCCAGAAGGGAACATCAATCTTAGATCTGGTAGGGCATCTTGAGAAGCAACACTGCGGCTTCTTCCTCAATGCCCCTTCAGCTACAGCTATATCTTTCCAGAGGCCAAACCGTGAAAAGCTATCGAATTGTAATAGGGGAGGAAAAAGGGTAATGGGAGTTCATTTCTGGGCACAACTCTCATCGTGTTGAGTATCGACCCCAAAGCCCTGCTCATTTGAGACTAAGAAAGAAGGGAATAACAAGAGTTGGAAGGGACCTTAGAGGTCATCTAGTCCAGTGGTTGCCAACCGGTGGGCCGGGGACCACTGGTGGTCCATGAGAAAATTTGGGTGGTCCTCAGAGAAATGTCCCTCCCCAAAGCAATTAATCCAGGCTGTGCGGGAACACAAGGCTGCGCCGCCCATATGGCCCGCGGGAACACAAGGCTTGCGTAGCTTGCATTGCAAACACCATGAGGTAGTGAGGGGAAGGGGGAAAGGGTGGAGGGGGGGAACTTGCCCTACTCGCCCCACAAGCGCCTGGCCTGGCCACCAGGCTGCTTCTTTCCGCTTCTTTCCTCTTCTGCTTTTGGCTGCATGCAGGGAAAGCAGCAAAAGTCTTTCTTCTCTCCCCCAAACTCCGCCAGAAATGAGTCTTTGGGACCCTGCAAGGCCTCCTGCTCCAAGAGGCTGTGCCAGCAAAGGCTCATTTCTGGCAGAGTTTGGGGGAGAGAAAGAAAGACTTCTGCTGCTTCTGCTGTTTTCCTTGCAAGAAGCCAAAAGTCTCTCTCTTTCTCTCTCCCCCTGAGAACGGAGCTGGAGATGTTATCCTGCCATCCCAAGTAAAGAACGATTGATCGGTAGGAAAATGGGATGGGGGATTTTCCTGCAGACTGTTTTGGGGACTTTCCCAGGATCTCTGGTCTGCGGGATTTAAAATGATGAGTTTGGTGGTCCCTGAGGTCCAAAAGGTTGAGTTCAGGGGAGTCTTTTCAATGCATGATGAGGGACATATGGTGTCTGTGTAGTGATTGCAGAAAAGCTTTGACAAGCCTCACGCTCTGAGTAGTGACGGAGTGAAATGTACGTTGGGCAGCCCAACAATTACAGAGATAAATAGCAGGCTCAAAAAGCATTCTCGGTGAAACTCACTTATGGAGAGAGTGCCAAAATGGAGTTCCCCTCATCCCTGTGAACAGCTGGCTGAGGAATTCTGGGAGTTGAAGTCCACAGTCTTAAAGTTGCCAAGGTTGGAGACCCCTGCTCTAGTCCTCAACATTTCTTAGGAATAAATTGGGTGCGGAAATGGAGGCAGCGTTTATGAAAGCCAGAAATGAAATTAAAGCAGGACAGCTAATAACTGCACAATATTTCCTAGAAGAAGGAGCTTGGTATCAGAGATAAATGGCCTGAAAGTAACAGAATTAAATTTCCCAGGGACTGTCCATGCCAATTACGGTGGCTACAAGATGGTTTCCAGAAGTTCTGGAAAATTCTGCACCTTCTGATATATAGATAATACTGATTGTGAATCTTAAACTCTCTTATGGATTCTTACTAATTCTCTCTCCCCCCTTTTCTTTTGTTCTCTTTCTCTCTCGTTCCTACTCTTTCTTCCTACTGTTCTCTCTCTTTCTTTCTCTTCCTCTTTCTTTCTTTCCTTTGTCACTTTCCCTTTTCTCTTTCTCCCTATCTCTTTCTCCTTTCTTTCTCTCTCTCCTCTTGCTCTTTCTCTTTCTTTCCTTCTGTGCCACTCTCATTTTTCTTTTTTCTTTTGCCTTCTCTTTCTTATTCTGTCTCTCTTGTTTCCTTTCTTTTTCCTTCTCTTTCCTTCTCCTCTTTCTTTCCTCCCTCTCTCCCTCTCTCCCGTCCTCCTCCTCTTTCCTCTTCTTTTCTCTCTCTCTCTCTGTCTCCCTCCCCCTCTGTTTTTTTGCTGGTTTTGACAGTTTTGGATGTATGCTTGCTAACATTTATTAAATAAAAATCAAGGTGTATTTTTACTAACTGTATTGAGTGGTTAGGTGATTTGCTTTGATCTGGATAGAGATATTTGAGTGGGAATATGCTGATGTGAATTTTCCAACCATCAGGAGATTGAAAAATAGGAATTGGGAATGTCATGCCTTGAAGAGAGAAGTCCAAGGGGAAATTATAACACTCAAAAGAAAGCCAAGACTTGTCTTCTATTGTTCACTAGCCGATAACCCAATGTTGCCCGGGTATTTATTCATCCCAATCCTGTATTAAGACAGGAAAATCCTGTTGTCGGGACTCACGCTGTTGTACTGTCTCTCATGCAATTCTTCTATTCCTCCACAAGAGGGAGCCCTGTGAAGCCATTACCATGGCAGAAGCCATTTTAAGGCACACACCCACCCCGAGGGGTGTTAGGGGTGTCTTATCCCCACAATATTTGTTTCCAGAGGGTAAGTCATCTGTGTACCAAGTTTGGTTGAAATTGCTCAAGGAAATAATAAAATATAAGTAGAAGAAGTGATAGATAGATAGTTAGTTAGATAGATAGATAGATAGATAGATAGATAGATAGATAGATAGATAGATAGATAGAGATATGATAGACAGATAGAGATACAATAGATAGATAGATAGATAGATAGATAGATAGATAGATAGATAGATAGAGATATGATAGACAGATAGAGATACAATAGATAGATAGATAGATAGATAGATAGATAGATAGATAGTTAGATAGATAGATAGATAGATAGATAGATAGATAGATAGATAGAGATATGATAGACAGATAGAGATACAATAGATAGATAGATAGATAGATAGATAGATAGATAGATAGAGATATGATAGACAGATAGAGATACAATAGATAGATAGATAGATAGATAGATAGATAGATAGATAGATAGATAGATAGATAGATAGATAGATAGATAGGAAAGGGGAAGGGGAAGGAGAAGGAGAAGGAGAAGGAGAAGGAGAAGGAGAAGGAGAAGATGATTGTGAAGGACATGAGATAATGGATTTAAGCCACAAGAAAACCGATGCTGACAGGAATGTTGGAAAAACAGTTCAACAGTGTGATCAATTACTAAGAGGGATGATGGATTTTCCTCTGGGTATGATCAAGCGCAGGCTTGTCGTAATTTAATTTTATTTTACACATTGCACTACCGTTCACATCTTCTTCAGAGATGATCTCAGTAGATAAGGGCAAAAACAGGGGAAATAAAATAGAAGTTGCAACCATTCCCAAGGCCCTCCCACCCCCGTCCTTTTTCACAAATCAAATTGTATGAATTCCCACCACAGACTCTTGCTGATTCACTCAAAAAAATAAATAAATCACCCCCCCCCCCCTGTTGTTTGCTTCTCTTTTAAGGTTTAGGAAACTTAGGAGATACAATTCAGAAATATTAGAAACCAATAAGAATGTTTGCAGTTCAGGGCTGAACTGAGGGATCCTTGGTGATCTCTGAGATTAGTTTATTTTCATGCAGAAATTTCAGGACCCAATTAGGGAACATCATCAGTGATAGAAAGGGGTTTCTGGAGGGGGGAGGAGGAGGACTGTGAGGTCCTTGGTGTGTTTTGAACTTGGTTGTTCTCTTGCAGACGTTTCCTGATCCAACCAGGTAACATCATCAGTGCTGGAAGGGAGTGTGGCATTTGATCTTTGCAAGCAAGCCACTTGTATATAAACAGAGAGCAAAAGCACCCTATCCTCCCAGCACTGACAATGTTACCTAGTTGGGTCATGAAACAACCAAGCTCAGAGAGCACCAAGGCCCCCACAAAAGTATTTGAGATAGGCACATTTCCACGTGAATTCCATGGGGAATTCTGGGAGTTGATGTCCACCAGTCTTAACAATTTTTTTTTAATTATTATTTTTTATTTATTTGGTTTGTCCATTGCTTACAAGATAATAGGTATAAGTAAAAACATAGTTATGAATACATGGATACATATAACAAAAATTAAAATATAAAAGAAACAATGGATACATATAACAAAAAATAAAATATAAAAGAAACAATAGGATAGGGACGGTAGGCACGTTGGTGCGCTTATGCATGCCCCTTACAGGCCTCTTAGGAAAGGGGTGAGGTCAAGAGTAGACAGTCTAAGTTCAAGTTGCTAAGTTAAACATTGCTAAGTTTGGAGGTCTCTCCTTCCAACCGTGATGATGCGTCCAAACTCAATACTTTCCCAACTGGCCCAGTCAAATCTGGGAGATCCCAAACAGTCCTCCAGGTGCTGTACCCCCCCCCCCTCCCAAATGGCACCTTGCCCTTTTCCTCTGGGCTGCCGCAGGAGCTGGGCTGCAATTTTCAGCATCCGCCGACCTCATCCTGGCAGTTGGCTCAGCCAACTGGGTTGGGTGACATCTGGATGAACGATAGCCCGGTCGTTCGGCATTGTTTGCAGTAGAAATATTGCAGGCTTTCTGCAAAACCATTTGTTAGCCGGCGAGCGCCATCATTCCTGCGTGGCCCTGGGAGATGTTCCTCTCAACATTGTTTAATATTAATGGGGTGCAGTAAATGCTCTTCTATTATGCATTGAGGCTTCGGTATGCAAACTGGTTTTTTTTTTTTTTCCCCTTAGTCTGATGTTGGGTCTCAAGAGGAATTTTTTTAAAAAAATGGTCTGGAGGTTTCATTCCTGGTAGATTTCATTTTGCAGCATCAGCTCATTTTGATCAGTATTTGTTTAATTTTGCATCTTCTTCCTCCTCCTCCTCATCTCCTCCTCCGTAATCAGACTCTGGTCCAGCACTGATGACATTACCTAGTTGGGTTATGAAACGTTTGCAGGAAAACCAACAAGTCCAGAGAACACCAAGGACCCCACCGTTTTCTGTCTCCTCCTCCTCCACTCTGCACACACCACACTCCTTTTGAGCAATGATGATATTACCTAGTAGGGTAATGAAACATCTGTAGGAAAACCACAAGCTCGGAGAGCACCAAGGACCCCGCATTTCCTCCACCTTCTCCTCCGCGTCATCTTATCCTCCACAAATCCCACCCACTTCTAGCACTGCTGATGTTCTCTTGTTGGGTCATGAAATGTCTCCAAGAAAACCACCCAGCTCAGAGAGCATCCAGGACACCTCAGTCATCGTCGTTGTCCTCCCCCTCTTCCTCTTCCTCTTTTCGACAAACCCCATCCCCTTCTAGCACTGATGAAATTACCTAGGTGGGTCATGAAATGTCTGAAGGGAAACCAACAAGCTCAGAGAACACTAAGGATCCCACAGTTTTCTGTCTCCTCCTCCTCCTTCTCCTTCTCCCTCTCCTCTTCCTCCCCCTCCTCTTCTCTGCACAACACACTACTTTTTAGCACTGATGATACTATCTAGCAGGGTAATGCAATATCTGTAGGAAAACTACAAGCTCAGAGAGCACCAATGATTCCACATTTCCTCCTCCTCCTCCTCCTCCTCCTCGTCCTTGTTAGGAATATAAGTCACCTAACAGTTGGGTTGGAAATATATAAACCAGGATAGACATTTTAATACTGTCTCTTTAAGGGAATGCTAAAATTGTAATTGGGTGTGGTTCCTCAAATGGCCATAAGATGGAGCCAGAAACCTGGTTTCCCAGGAAGAAGAAGAAAGAGAGTGTTGCTAGATGGTTGATGTTCTGATGTTCGCTGTTTTTGCATTTCCCTATTGACTGTTGCTGATCGTCATTATTCTTGGACTGATGTGAGATTATTACTGAACTGTTTTTGATACTGGACTTTGTTATTGGATTATCCCTGGCCTAAAAACTGACTGCTATAACCGTGTATGTCTTGGACTGTTGGTTGGACTTTGTTTAACCATTTACTGGAAGTAAAACCTACATTTTACTATACAGTGTAGCTGTGTGCTGTGTGTGTGTTATTCAACATTATTCTCATTACGTCTCCCTATGTGCACTCATTCTCCTAATGGGGAATTACCTCAACACTCCTCATCATCTTATCCTCCACAAATCCCACCCACTTCTAGCACTGCTGATGTTCCCTCGTTGGGTCATGAAATGTCTGCCAGAAAACCAACAAGTTCAGAGAGCACCAAGGATCCCACAGTCGTTGTCGTTGTCTTCCTTCTCCTTCCTCCTCCTCTTCCTCTTCTCCACAAACTCCATCCTCTTCTAGCGCTGATGATATAACCTAGTTGGATCATGAAATGTCTGCTGGAAGACCACCCAGCTCAGAGAGCACCAGGGACCCTGCAGTTCAGCCTTGAGCTCCAGTGATTCTCTTCCAAGGGATATATCTCTGTTTCATCCTGAGCCCATAGAGGCAATAGGCATCGCCCTGAAAGATTTGCAGTCAAATTGCAATTTTTAATAGGGCAGACAGGGGGATTTATAATTATTCAATATGTGACCCAGAGAGGAAGTTTATTCAACTTCAGTTAAATTAAATAAAGCAAAGTAACATTTAGATTTTATCCTGAGATCACCTGCTATTTTGGGGAGAGTGTACCCTCAAGGATAAATATGCGTGCTTGGTCAGAACAGGTTTTTCACCTCTAAAATCCTCTGTTGTGTTTGAAATCCTTGCAGTTCATAGTTGCAGAATTATCTCGACATGCCCAAATTAAATTAGGCCCACATTTCGTTTCCTCCGCAGAAGTATCCCTAAATTGAAAAATGCTTTTCATCCTTTTTCTGCGTATACCAAAGCGTTGGCAGAAAACCAACTGTTTTTTTGCGGTAAACTTCTATTTTAAAGGCTTCCTTTGTTTTCTTGCAAGAAGCTCTTTGCCATTTTAAAAAGATTGCTTTGGGGAAATAGGCGTCCTTTATCCTGGCCACTTTTCATGTTAAATCCAACTAAGCTCTCGTCTGAATTTCTAGTATGGGATTTTTAAAAGATGAAAGAATGGGAGAGGCAGATGAACAAAACCTCCTTGAGATTTTAGGCAGAGTGCAGAGAAGAGCAACCAAGAAGATTAGGGGACTGGAGGCTAGAACATATGAAGAACGGTTGCAGGAACTGGGCATGGCTAAGAAAGAAATACCTTAATGAGTGAACATCAGTTGGGCGAGACAAGCGAGCCAGCGGCAACCAGGCAAGCAAGTCAGGGGCATGGCCAGCCAGAACTTATTATTGGTTTGGGGAACCCATGCTAAATCCTTGCTACCAGTTCGTGTGAACCAGTACGAACCGGCTGTATACCACCACTGGGACGGGGCCTTGGAAGTTTCCTAATTCAGCCCCCAAGTTTCCTTCCTAACAGGCCGACTCCTGAATACAAAGAGATTATTAAACCTCTCTCAGAGGGAATTAAGCACAGCTTTAAACTTAGTTCAAGAACGTCTGAGAGAATAGAAGCTCAGAAACTCATCGGAAAAAGAAAGCGAATGAAAAGGAATTTTAGGTGGAAGCAGCCACTCTCTAAATGCAATTTGCGAGGGTCAAAGGCAGGGCTCTAACAAAAGGAGGGAATACAATGGGAACAAGTCATTGCTAAAGGGAGCGAAGGGAAGAATGGAAGAACGGAAGAATGGAAGAAAAAAGAAGCAAAGAAAGCTGTAAGAAAAGGGCCCAAAACACGCGTTGCCAGGCAGGCAATCTGCCGATTAAATCTGAACGCCGATTAAATTCATCCAGGCGGGAGGGGAAATCTCCCCCATCCACCTCCCTCGTTCAAATAGCTTGAAACTGGTGCCCTGAACCGAATGCAAAGCAATTTGTAGAGAAAAGCGAGGCGGTGGTTGAGAAGGGGAAATGAATTGACGGCTCCGAATCCATCCATCAAAACGTTAGACGTTATCAAGGGTTTGGCATAATTCGCCAGGGGGACAAGCTGTCCAAGCAAGAGAAAAGGGACACGGAGAGAAGAGAATATCTGTAAAGTCTCCTGGTAGACTTTAGGGGGAACCCTCCCACACTACCACCTCTTACAATACTAGACAACACAGTATCAACAGTGGAGGCCTTCAAGTTTCTAGGTCCCATCATATCACAAGAACCTAAAATGGACACCCAACATCCAAAACGTCATCAAAAAAGCACAACAAAGAATGTTCTTTCTGCGCCAACTCAGAAAGCTCAGACTGCCCAAGGAGCTGCTGATCCAGTTCTACAGAGGAATGATGGAGTCTGTCATCTGCACCTCTAGAACTGCCTGGTTTGGTTCTGCAACCCAACAGGACAGACACAGATTCCAGACAGTAATTAGGACTGCAGAAAAAACAATGGCTACCAACCTGCCTTCCATCGAGGACCTGCATCCTGCACGAGTCAAAAAGAGGGTTGTGAAAATATCTACAGACCCCTCACATCCTGGACATAAACTGTTTCAACTCCTTCCCTCAAAACGACGCTATAAAGCTCTGCACACAAGAACAACTAGACACAAGGACAGTTTTTTTCCCCGAAAGCCATCACTCTGCTATCCAACATCCCTCAACACTGTTCAACTATTTACAAAGTCTGCACTGCTATTACTATTAATCTTCTCATCACTCCTTATCGCACATCTCCTCCCACTTGTGACTATATGACTATAACTCTGTCACTTGTATCCTTACGATTTATATTGGCTGTTTCCTAGTATGATTTGATTGCTTATTTATACCCTACGACTATCTTTAAGTGTTGCACTTGATGATTCTTGATTCTTGATGAATGTATCATTTATTTTTATGTACATGGGAGCAGTTGCACCAAGACAAATTCCTTGTGTGTCCAATCACACTTGGCCAATGAGGAATTCAATTCTATTCTTGTAACTCAGGGTTGAACTTCGGCACACTTGGGGGTCTCTGAGTTTGAAGAAGCATGTTTGGGACAACCATGACTTGGATGGGTGAGAATCTCCATAGACCTGTGATGGTGAACCTGTGGCACATGTGCCAGAGGTAGCACGGGGAGCCCTCTCTGTAGGCACACGAGCTGTTGCCCCAGCTCAGCTGTGCCATGCATGCGCGCACACCTCCCACTTGCCAGCTGATCTTTGAGTCTCCGCTGTGATCTTTGAGGGATCTCGGAGTCTTAGTGGACAACCAGCTAAATAGGAGCCAGCCATGTGCAGCAGCCGCCAAAAAAGCCAATGCAAACCTAAGTTGCATTAACAAAGGGATACAATCGAGATCAAGGGAAGCATAACTCTATAAAAGCCTTAGTAAGGCCACACCTAGAGTACTGCATCCAGTTTTGGTCACCACATTATAAAAAAGATGTTGAGATTCTGGAAAAAGTGCAGAGAAGAGCAACCAGGATGATGAGGGGACTGGAGGCTAAAACGTACGATGGACAGTTGCAGGAACTGGACTTGGCTAGTCTAGTAAAGAGAAGGACCAGGGGAGACAGGATAGCAGTGCTCCAATATTTGAGAGGCTGCCCCAGAGAGGAGGAAGGGGGTCAAGCTATTCTCCAAGGCACCCAAAGGCCAGATGAGGAATAATGGATGGAAGCTGACCAAGGAGAGATTCAACCTGAAAATAAGGAGGAATTTTCTGGACAGTGAGAACAATCCACCCATTGAACAGAAGTTGCCTTCAGAAGTTGTGGGAGCTTCATCCCTGGAGGCTTTCAAGAAGAGACTGGACTGCCCTCTGTCGGAAGTGGGGTAGGGTCTCCTGCTTGGGCAGGGGGTTAGACTAGATGATCTACAAGGTCCCTTCCAACTCTGACTATCCGTTATCTGTTAAAGTGATGTTTTGCAACCTTCCTTGCCACAGTTGACAGTTGGGACCATGTGGGATGCTGCAACGGCTGTGAAAACCTGTCATTAAGTCGCTTTTTTCAGTGCCATTGTAACAGCAATGAGGCTGTTGTAAGTTGAGGGCTACCTGTCCAGTAGCTTGGCAGGCTTGCTCGGTGGTCCTCCCAAGGGTTTCTATGCCGAATTACTCAGACCCACAAGGAAGGGCCTTCTGCCATCATTGTTTTTAATTGTCCTATTTTCTGACATTCGGTTCTGTCTTACTTGGAAAACTAACTCATCCGATACAACAAAAACCAATTTTCTTTTGGCTTGTTCTTACAGTCGAGTAAATCTGCAGTGGCAGGTCTGGTTTTATCCCATTTTATCCCATTTGAAGCTACATTTCTATCCCCTCCTCAGTTTAACAAATAAAGCAGGACAAGAGGTATTATTGGAGGAACTTTCTGGACTGTAATCATTTTATGGATGAGATACACTGACTTTCATTCTTTACAATAAAGAATCACCAATTTATTCCTGCCTGCCTCTCTTCTCCCTCTCTCCCCTCTCCTTCCTTCCTACCTCCTGCCTGACTTTCTCCCTCTCTTCTCCTTCTCTCCCCTCTCCTTCCTTCCTTCCTTCCATCCATCCATCCATCCATCCATCCATCCATCCATCCATCTCTCTATGTATTTTTTCAATCATCTCTATACAACAATCAACCTATCATCTATTGTCTCTATGTCTTTGTCTGTCTGTCTGTCTGTCTGTCTGTCTGTCTGTCTGTCTGTCTGTCTATCATCCATCCCTCCCTCCCTCCCTCCATCCATCCATCCATCCATCCATCCATCCATCCATCCATCTTCTACCTGTCTCAGATACTTTTATTCTCTTGCATATGAAAGTTTAACACCAGAGTCCCCAGTAATGATTTCTCAGAAAAGTTATCTTGGCAGCAGTAAGAACAATTAGCATGATTACTAATAACTTTCATTATTTGTTGTTTATTCTTCCACAGCTCCCTCTCCTTCGTCTTCTGAAGTGCCCCTCGGCACCATTTATCTCGCTGCCCTCCCCTTCTCAAAGCAAACCCCAAGAGCTGGAGGCCTCTCTGGAGACCAACTGCAAAACTAATCCCTGCATATTTTAGGATTGAGCCTTGCATGGAAAATTAGCTCCCAGGATGGTTCCTGCTAAACTCCGGAGAATGAAGGCGCAGTTCCTCTTCACATTAGGTGTTACTTCTGCCTGTTCCCTATTTTCAAGCCCTAAATCTCTTGCAGGGAGCCTCCACCTGCCTCTCTCTGAATTAATTTTTATGGCATGCTGAGAATAGAGATCTATTTGGGCCATTAAGATGTCCGATGTAATTTTTATGAACTCCAGGTTGAAAGTTGTACATGTATAATTCAGGCAACGTATCCGGCTGCTCCTATATTAGGCGTCTCTCCATTCATCTCTCCTCTGCTTTAGAAAAACGTTTCCAGGAAGCCATGAAAAAAATACCTTCTCCAATTTTGGAAATATGACTTTATTTTCCCAGGATAAAGGCATTATTACTATTATTATTATTATTATTTACCAGGGATGGAACTTAGCTTAGATGCACGAAAGTGGAAGGCGCAGAGGACCAAAAGACAGTTGATTTGGTTGGGAGGAAGAGAATCAAGGCAGCCCCTTCCTAGCAGTTCTCAAAATATCATAGAATACTTGTAGCTCAGGGTGGAACTGTGGGGTCCTTGGGGCTCTCTGAGCTTGGTGGTTTCCTGGCAGACGTTTCATGACCCAACAAGGTCATCAGTGATGGAAGGGAGGGGGGGTTTGCAGAGAGGAAGAGGAGGTGGAAGGAGGACTGTGGGGTCTTTGGTGCTCTCTTGGCTGGGTGGTTTTTTTGGCAGACATTACATGACCCAGCTAGGTTACATGATCAATGGTAGAAGGGAATGGGGTTTGCAGGGAGGAGGAGGAGGAGGAGGAGGAAAAATATGGCATCCTTGGTGCTCTCTGAGCTTGGTGGTGTTTTTGCAGATGTTTCGTGACCCAACTAGGTTACATGATCAGTACTACAAGGGGATGGGTGTCAACTAAAAAGATTTTTCCCCAACCCCAAAAACTTTAACCTTAGACTGTCTACTCTTGACCTCCTCACCCCCTTCCTAAGAGGTCTGTAGGGGCCGTGCATAAGCGCACCAACGTGCCTACCGTCCCTGTCCTATTGTTTCTTGTATATTTTTCTTATATGTATCCATGTATTCATAACTATGTTTTTACTTATACCTATTATCTTGTAAGCAATTGACAAATTAAAAAAAAAATACTCCTTTGGTCTTTTTAGCTGCCAGAGAAAGAGAGTGGGGATAAAACAAGGCATTCTTGAAATGCTAGATAGTCACCTCAGCAGCCCAAAGTTGTCGGGAGCATAAGGAGGTTATTGGAGAGCATGATGGATGACTCTTGGAGACGGATGTGTCCCACTGGAGAAGTCACATCCACATGGGGTGGGGAAAAGACCAGGGTCAAGGGGGAAATGGATGATGTGATTTAGTGCCGGCTGCACCCAGCCACGCTTTTGCCAACATGGCAATTTCTAATAAACCAATTTACTTTTCTCTTCTACTTTTGCTTTGGATGAGGGGGATTTGTTGGAGCCCTGACCATGGGATTTGCGGGGGGGGGGGGAGGAGGAGGAAGAGGAAGAGAGCCCCAAGGACCCCACAGTCTTCCTCCTCCTCCTCTCTGCAAACCCCACTCCCATCACTGATTATGTTACGTAGTTGGGGCATGAAATGTCTACAAGCAAACAGCCAAGATCAGAGAACACCAAGGACCCCACAACAGTTTAACTGAAGAAAAAATGGTGCCAAGCCATACTGGCTGGACAGAATCCTATGGGGGACAGGCAGTCCCCCCCCTCCCAAGTAACCAGGCCCTATGCCATGCAGGGTTTTATGCAGGTACTAGATTTGTAAGTAGGCTTCTGTAGCAACTACTTATGAGCAGAATAGTGTCCATTAGAGCACAGGGGTCTTCAAATGTGGCCACTTTGCGAGTTGTGGACTTCAACTCCCAGAATTCCCCAGCATGGCTGGCTGAGGAATTCTGGGAGTTGACGTCCACATATTTTAAAGTGGCCACATTTGGAGTCCCCCTATGGTGCTTCTTCTCCCATTTCACATCTTCCTAACAATGTTCCCAAAATTTGGAACAAGGTTTCCTAGAAATATTTTGAGGATATCCGTAAAGAATACAGCTCATCTGTTTGGAAACCGCACTAAATATTGGATATTAATGCAGCTGTGAAAGTCCAGAAATATTTCACGAGAAGAGTTCTCCACTCCTCTACTCGTAGAAAAAGACCTTATGCCACCAGATTTGAAATTTTAGGCCTAGACAACCTAGAACTACGCCGCTGCTGGTCTGACCTAAGTGTAGTACATAAAATTATCCATTGCAATGTCCTACCCGTCAAGACCTACTTCAGTTTCAACCACAACAATACAAGAGCACACAATAGATTCAAACTCAGGGTAAACCGCACCAAAGTCCATTGTAGGAAATATGACTTCAGCAAAGTGAATATATTGACATTTATTGACAGAGTGGTCAATATCTGGAATACTCTACCTGTGATGACCCAGGGTGGGATACAAAAGCAACGAAGTCACAAAAACAAGTGAAGTCCCTTTAATTCCTTCAACTTGCCTTCAAAGGTCCAATTATCATTGACTGGAGAAAAAACTCCCCCACAAACAGTTGCGAAAAGGAAGAAATGCCATCCAAACTCAAAATACATATAAATTATAAATAGGGAAAAAAACAACACAAACCCCACTGAAGCAATTAAGGAGACAAGGCAGGATAAGGGCTTGAAGACGTCCACAGATATCCAAATACACACACTGGGAAGGACTCCAGAACTCAGATAAGAACTGAAAGACTAGAATTATTTTACGCTTTGTTTCCAGCATTGGGCCATGTGCAGTTTGTCCTTTTAAACTCCCAACTGCAGCCCATGAAGGGGATCAGGGCCCTTTCCTTCCCCGTAGACCATACCATTCATGTTTCTCCCTTATCCTCTCTTCCAAGCGTACCCTAGGATGAAGAAGGAATGGGCCTGGGTCCTCCTCTGACTGCCCAGCTGGCCTCTGCCCTTCCCCAGTTTCCTCCACAACCTCCGGAGCCACACTTCCAATCCCTGTCGGCTGTTCCTCCTCTCCTCAGAGTCAGATTCTAACATGGGCATGGCACTACCTGACTCTGTGGTTTCTTCCCCAAACCCCCAAAACTTTAACCTTACACTGTCTATTGTTGACCTCACCCCTTTCCTAAGCGGTCTGTAGGGGGCCTGCATAAGCGCAACAATGTGCCTATCGTCCCTGTCCTATTGTTTCTTTTTTATTCATATCCATTTCATGTACTCATAATCACGTTTATACTTACACATGGTATCTAATACATGCTTGACAAAATAAATAAATAAATAAAAGAAGGGGAAAAATTGGCTGTGCACATTTAAAATAAGAAGAAAACAAACAAACCACGAAGCATTTTCTTTTCAGTTGCTCAGGATAACTTTGACCCCTAGAGAGAGAGACTGCTATCTGCGTCTGCCTTAAGAAGGCAATCATATATCTATATATATTTTCAAAACATTGCATAATTGCAATTTGTTTCCGAAGCTCATTTGCTTTGGTGAGTTTTGCTGGCCACCTTGGGAGGCAAAAAACTTGGGAGGCAAATTGCAAGGGGTCTCCGGGGATTTGCCCCACAATGTTGCAGCCCTAATTAATCTCCAGGGATCAACAGGTTACTGTTTATTGCTGTAAGTGGTTGGAAACAGGAGAGAGTGATTCTGACTTGCCGTGCGGGGAAGTTGAGAAAACATTTGTTCTGCTGGGAATCCCATAGGAGCAAAGAAGACCGCAGTGTGAGGTTAGCCAAGTTAATTATGGTGAGGTCCAACTTTCAAGCAATACAAAGGAAGCTCGAGCCTTTGTCACTCAGGCCTTAAAGAGGATGGACTTTTTCTCCCCAGCAAGGGTTGAGGATGGACTCAATTGCAAAGGGCACGGAAAAAATTGTCAAGGATGATCCATAGGCCTGTTTGCACAACAGTCGTAATGGGTGAATGGGGAGAGATTAGCATACTGTAAAGCCACCAAAAAGAAGGAAGATTGAATTCCAAGCAGAACCTTCTGGGAACAAAGTTTAACTCCATTCCACAGCACTGATGATGCTACTTAGTTGGGTCATGCAAGGTCTGCATAAAAAGAAGCTCAGAGAACCCCAAGAACCCCACAGTCATTGTCCTCTCCTCCTCCTCTCCCACTTCCTTCTAGCGCTGATGCTGTTACCTAGTTTTGTAATGAAATGTCTGCAAGAAAACAACCAAGCTTAGAGAGCACCAAGGATTCCAGTGTTCTCCTCCTTCTCCTCTTCCTCCTCCTCCAGCCTCCATAAATCCGCCTCCTTTCTAGCACTGATAATGTTACCTAGTTAGGTCATGAAACGTCTGCAATGCCTTGTTTTCCCCCACTCCCTTTTTGGGACAGCTAAAAAGACCAAAGGAGTATCTTTTTAGTTGACACCCATCCCCTTCTAGTACTGATCATGTAACCTAGTTGGGTCATGAAATGTCTGCAAGAAAACCATCCAGCTCAGAGAGCACCAAGGACCCCTCAGTCATTGTCCTCCTCCTCCTCCTCCTCCTCCTCCTCCTCCTCCTCCTCCTCCTCCTCCTCCTCTCTCCCCCTCTTCCTCCTCCACACAAACCTCACTCCCTTCCAGCACTGATGATGTTACCTAGCGTCATGCCTCTGTCGGAATCTGATTCGGAGGAGGAAGCCGAAGAGCTGACAGGGAGAGGGAGTCTGGCTCTGTTGGCTGTGGAAGAAACTGGGGAAGGGCTGGGCAGAGCAGGGGAGAGGTAGAGCAAGGCAGAAGGAGTTCAGAGGAAGAGCCAAGCCGGGATGGAAGAGAGAAGGGAGCAACATGGGTTGCGTGGCTTATGGGGGAGGAAAGGGCCCTGATTCCCTCCATTAGCTGCAGCTGGGAACACAGTGTTTAAAAAGGGAGATTGTGCACAGCAACTTGCTGGGAGCAAATAGTGAGTTACATTGTCGAGGCTTATCTGGGTTCCTGGCGTCTTCCCAACTGTGTGTGTTTTGTTGACCTTTCAAGCCTGCAATTCCTCCTCCTGGCCTGTCCAGTTAATTGCTGCAGCTTTGTGGTTTGTGTGGATTTTTAGTTACAGTTTGTATGTACTTTGTTTTCGGACTGAATTTCCTCCACTTAAAGATTATTCTTGGGAGAGTTTTTTCTCCAGCTGAAGATAACTGGGCATTGGGGGCAAAGTTGGAGGTATTAAAGAGATTTTTCTTACTTATGTGACTGCTTTTGTGCCACGCCCTGGGTCATCACACCTAGTTTGGGTCATGAAAGATCTGCAAGAAAGCCATCAAGCCAGTGGTGGGATTCAAAAAATTTTACTACCGGTTCTGTGGGCGGGCTTGGCTTGGCTCGGTGGGCGTGGCTTGGTGGGCGTGGCAGGGGAAGGATACTGTAAAATCTCCAGTCAGAGGCGGGATTGGCTGGTTCTCTGAACAACTCAAAATTTCCGCTACCGGTTCTCTAGAACCGGTCAGAACCGGCTGAATACCCACCTCTGCCCCACACTCCGAAAACACTAAGGACCTCACAGTTCAGCCCTGAGCTACAAATACTCCACTCACTTAGTCAGGTCATGAAAGTACTTAGTCCATGAACTCATTGTGGCTCCCTAGATCTCCAAGTGGAGAAAAATGGCTGGCTGGAAAAGTCATGGCCAGGCAATACAGAACATGCCTCCTTAAGGTTGATCGATGACATCTGCCAAGCGATGCCTACCCTTTGCATACCTGGCCAATCAGGAAAGGAAGGATCTAACAAGCCTTGGCAGTATGTTCCCCCTGACCCAAGGTTAATTTGATATGGAGAACATGTACAGGGGAAAACGATTTGCAACTGCATGCCCTTGTTACAGGAACTGGGCACGGCTAGTCCAGTGAAGAGAAGGACCAGGGGAGACAGGAGAGCAGTCTTCCAATATTTGAGGGGCTGCCACAGAGAGGAGGAAGGGGGTCAAGCTATTTTCCAAGGCCCCCAAAGACCAGACAAGAAACAATGCATGTAAACTGAACAAGGAGCGATTCAACCTGGAATTAAGGAGAAATTTCCTAACAGTGAGAACAATCAACCCCTGGAACAGAAGTTGCCTTTGGAAGTTGTGGGAGCTTCATCCCTGGAGGCTTTCAAGAAGAGATTGGACTGCCCTCGGTCAGAAATGTGTAGGGTCTCCTGCTTGGACTAGATGACCTAAAAGGTCCCTTCCAACTCTGACTATCTGTTAAACTGTTAATCCTAAAATGCGAAAACGTGTTTTCAAATTAAGAAAAATAACACTGCAATTCACAATTACCCCTATTCCTCTGTAGGGGCCCAGGATGGCAAAGAGCAGGGGAGTTGTTAACCAGGGAAATGAGGGCTGTTGAGGTCTTAAAAGGAAGCCGGGCTCGGTCAGCTGGGAATTCATAAAGGGAGGCTGCTGCGAGAGGCTCTTTGCCTTATAAAAAGGTTGCAATGCATTTCATGAGTTCATTTTTTATTTTTTATTTGGTAATGAAATCGTTGCTGACATCGATATCAAGAAGAAAGAGGGGGGGAAATTTCCGCTTCAACCTGCAAGTAAGTGTATATTCCTACAATAAGAAAACAAACCGACGGGAAGAAACATCTCAAGTTGGTGCCAAACGCTAAATATGCAACGGAAATCGTCTCACCTAATTCAGGTTGGAAAGACGACATCAGGTATATTTTTTCATTGATCAGGTTTTATCAGAGATCCAAAATATCCAAAAGAAAGAGACTAATTTAGAGACTAATTTAGAGACTAACTAATCATCCTTAGACTTAACCGCATTTCATTTTTATATTATTGTTATTATACTTCCATTGTTCACTTTTATTGTTTTATTCCTTTGTTAGGTTTACGCTGTTTTATCATTTTTCCCCATATTGTTGTGGTAGCCCTGAGTAGCCCCAGAGTGAGATGAGTGGCAAATAAATTGAAGAAATAAACAGATAAATATCTTCCAGTTAGCTGTCTGATGATAAAAGCAATTGCAAGGAAGGACCAGTGAATGCCAGCAGAATATTGTACATCCAATCCAAATCCCCAGAGATAATTTGCCATGTGCTGTTAAGTAAAAGAATTTTTGAAGCATGATTGATCAGACATCACTGGCCTTGCTTAGTAAAAATAGTGGAGTTTTGTGCGTGGACTGGTAGGAAAGTCTTTTAAAAGTTGACACAAGCAATCCCTTTCTTAAAATAACTTTAAAAGGCTTTTTCCGATTTTAGCTCCAACTTTTGTTTTGTAGACATAATGCTAACCAGCAACAGCTACATCAAGTTCTTCGATTTTTTTTTTTTTAATTTGGCAAAACTTGTTCCCCACCAGGGAACTGTATATGAAAGAAAGGTTAACTAAAACAGTCAGGAAGCAAGAACGGGCCTTTCTAACAAAAGAAGTAGAAAAATATGAAAACATAGAATCCTAGGGCTGGAAGGGACCTTGGAGATCATCTAGTCCAACCCCCAGCTTCAGGCAGAAGACTTGATACTATTTCAGATAAATGGCTGTCCAATCTCTTCTTCAAAACCTTCAGTGATGGAGCACCCAGAACGTCTGGAAGCAAGCTGTTCCACTCATTAATTGTTCTGACTGTCAAGAAATTTCTCTTTAATTTATTGCAAGATTATTGTTACGACTTTACTCATTTATTGTAAGGTTACATTAACAGAATTCTGCAAGTACAGAATAACAGAGTTGGAAGGGACCTTGGAGGTCTTCTAGTCCATCTGCTTACTCAAACAGAAGACCCTACACATTTCAGTCCAATGGCTGTCTAATCTCTTCTTTAAAACACCTCCAGTGTTGGAACTCCCACAACTTTCTTGTGGCAAGCTGTTCCATGGGTTAATTGTTCTGACTGTCAGGAAATTTCTCCTTAGTTCTAGGCTGCCTCTCTTCTCGATTAGTTTCCATCTGTTGCTTCTTGTCCTGCCTTCGGGGGCTTTGGAGGATAAGTTGACCCCCTCCTCTTCCTTGGGCAGCCCCTCCAATATGGGGAGACTGCTTTCATGTCCCATCCTAGTCCTTCTGGGCATTTTAAGTTAGATCATATCGAGCATGGAGAAGTTAAACATGTGGTTAATAAAGAATGCATCCAAAGAATCATAGAATCATAAGATTGGAAGGGACCTTAGAGGTCTTCTAGTCCAACCCCTTGTGTTAGGCATCCAGAAATTATCCATAGTAATCTCCAATTGATTTATTAGGAACAGCTCTGGTATGTCTATGGAAATTTCCAAAACTGAAACTCATTCCCAGCATGTCTCACAAAGTCTGCCCTATCTCCTCCCACTTACTACACTTCATAAATCACGAGAACCAATTAACTGCAGCTGGAATTTTTTAATGCAATATACTAAATAACCTTGAACTGTTCAACTCCCTCACCCCAATCTTCTTCACATATATTCTTGTGACAGCTGAATCTCAGAGCTGACACCTTGCTTGACTGAATAAAGGATTGAATAAAGAATTGAAAAGGTGTTGTAGTTCGGTCTCTCTGTAGAAATATAACATATGTTTAAAGAGAAGATCAACCAGGATGATGAGGGGACTGGAGACTAAAATATAAGATGAACGGTTGCAGGAACTGGGCATGGCTAGTCTAGAGAAGAGAAGGACCAGGGGAGATAAGAGACCAGTCTTCCAATATTTGAGGGGCTGCCACAGAGAGAAGGGGGTCAAGCTATTTTCCAAGGCACCTGAAGGCCAGACAAGGAATAATGGATGGAAGCTGACCAAGGAGAGATTCAACTCGGAAATAAGGAGGAATTTTCTGGACAGTGAGAACAATCAACCCATGGAACAGAAGTTGCCTTCAGAAGTTGTGGGAGCTTCATCCCTGGAGGTTTCCAAGAAGAGGCTGGACTGCCCTCTGTCAGAAGTGGTGTAGGGTCTACCGCTAGGGCGGGGGATTGGACTAGATGACCTACAAGGTCCCTTCCAACTCTGATTATCTGTTATCTGAGCTAAAGTAACCAAGGAATGATCTGAACATTTGATTCGTATGCTCTCCACGGCTCTGGGAAAATTATTATTTTTTCTCAGTTCTCTAGATGAGAGGAAGCAGAGTTTTGTTTTGTTTTTTCCTTGCTCAAAAACCTTGTTAAAATAAAACTCATCCATATTTTCAAATATATCCCCACCTGCATGAAGGCTCAGTCTTATGGGACTTGGCTCAGTTGCAACCAAACTGCACAAATAGTATTTTAGCCTGTCCTCATTTCAACTGATGCCCCCTGCATAACAATTTACATCCTCTCTCTCTCTCTTTCTCTCTCTCTCTCCTTCTTTTCCTGTGCCATGCTGGAACAAAATGTCTTGCAGGAAGAAGCTTGGGGGAGATAGTTTGAGATCAGGAATAGTGACCGTTTTCCCCCCGTGCATTCATATTAGAGTCACTTGGCTACAAAGCTATATAAATAAATGCAGAATAGAAAATAGAATAGAACAGAACAGAATACTTTATTAGCCAAGTGTGATTGGACACACACTTTTTTATTTTATTTATTATTTTATTATTTGCATGCTTGTGTAACTATTTTTCTACATATGCATGCCCAAGATTAACTAATTTAAAATGAACAAGAATCCACTGCTCCCATGACCATGATTCTTGGAATACCTTGCCCCGAAACATAAACCTAAAATAGAGGTGCGTACTTATTTATTTATTTATTGCATTTTTATATGCCACACATCTGGCCAATAAGGCAACTCTGGACAGCTTATAAACAGGTAAATATAAAAGAAATTAAAATTGTTGATTTATATTAATTAAAAGAGAGAGAGAGAGAGACAGAAAGAGAGAGAAAGAAAGACAATACATATATAAGTACTACATAACAAATATATAATCATTCTTATAATAATTCTCCTATATTTCGTTTTTATGCTTTCCACATTTGAGTCTCATATCCATAAGTATGAAGGGCAATCTTTACTTGATTTTAATAGATATTACTGTATAAATAAACCTGTAAGAAAAAAAAAATGTCTACCTTTGGGACTTTTTAAAAAAAGTCTACCAATGGGACTTTTTGCTCAAACTCAGTGTCAGGGTTCCAACAGATGCTCTAATAATTAAACCATGAAGCTCGAGCCAAGTTTCAAAAGAAATCCAGTTATTTATTAAAAGCAACATGTCCACACACACCCAAATGAAGTCAGTGGCTGCCTGACATAATTTACAGCTCAGCTATGACCCTGTTTCCACACACGAACCCAGGATGTGTCATAAATCATATTCTCCAACAGAGCACTTTCCCGGCTGTAGAAATCACACCTCTCCAGTTGGTCCCCGGTAGCCTGGGATACAACTTGAAGAAGGTATGCGTGGAATATGCTTCTGGTTGTAGCTGCCATGCTGCTCCATCAGTTCCCCCCCCCCCACCCCGCTCCTGCCTATGGCAACTCAAAAGCAGGCCAGGAATGCTGTACGAGTTGACACTCAGTGCATTTATGTCTACACTGCTGCACCAACAATCTGCGTGTTTTACTAGTGCTTGGCTTAAGACCAGGTTACCTGAAGGACCAGTTCCCCCCCCCCCCCCGTTACATCCACCTAAATCCACCAGAGCAGAGAGCCAGAAGATGTTAGGGTTCCCCTCTCTTAAGGAGGTCCATCTGGTGGGACCAAGGAGAAGGGCCTTCTCCGTGATGGCTCCCTTCCTATGGAACAACCCCCCAGCAGAGGGTGAGCCCCACTTTAACATGCTTTTGCAAGGCCCTGAAGAGGTGGTTTTGCCAATGGGCCTGGAGACCCCATGGGGACACAGAGCCCATCCAATGGTTGGTTTGATTGTCGTCACCAGGAGATTGGGAGTTCATTGAGTTTGGTGGGTGGCGTTTTATTTCTGCGCTCATTGTGAGTGAGTTGAACGCACCTATAAATGTTCTTAATAAATAAAAATTCAAAAAGAAGCAATGGATCAAAGAGAGAATCAACCTGGAAGTAAAGAGACATTTCATGACAGTGGAAACAATTAATCAGTGGGATGGTTTGCCTCCAGAAATTGTGGGCACTCCATCCCTGGAAGTTTTCAAGAAGACATTGGAGAGCTATTTGTCTGAAATGGTAGAAGGCTTCCTGCTCGAGCAGGGGATTGGTCTAGAAGACCTCCAAGGTCCCTTCCAACTCCGTTATTCTTCCTTCCTTCCTTCCTTCCTTCCTCCTTCCTCCTTCCTTCCTTCCTTCCTTCCTTCCTTCCTTCCTTCCTTCCTTCCCACTGGAGGTTTTTCAGAAGAGACTGGATGGCCATTGGTCTGGAATGGTCTTGGGTCTCCTGCTTGATCAGGGGGTTGGACTAGAAGACCTCCAAAGTCCCTTCCAACTCTGTATTCTGTTTAAAAAAATAGACAGGAACGCATGTCCGTTCCAGAACATCTATTGTAGCCAAGTCATTTTAGAGATGCCCCAAAAATGTTTCCTAAGGCTGTTACAAGCTGCCTCAAGATTCTGGAGAAGAAAGTGATCAACGAGATAATGACAAATGAGAATAAACTCAAGTAGCCCAATGATTAGAAGGACTTTGCAGGGGTATTTATCATGGCCAAAACTGACACTCTCCTCTCCTGTCATGCCCCGGTCGGAGGGGAAGGCCGACTGGGAGTGGGAGTGTGGCTGTGGAAGAAACTGGGGAAGGTCAAAGGCCGGCTGGGCAGAGCAGGGGAGAGGTAGAGCAAGGCAGAGGGAATTTGGAGGAAGACCCAGACCCACCCCCCTCTTCATCCTAGGGCACACAAGGAGGAACGTAGAAGGGAGCAACGTGAGTTGTATGGCTTATGGGGGAGGAAAGGGCCCTGATTCCCTTCATTACCTGCAGCTTGGATCACAGTGTTTAAAAAGGAAATTTGCACATAGCAGTTTGCTGGGAGAAAATCATGAGTTACCTTTTATTGTCGAGGCTTATCTGGGTTCCTGGCGTCTTCCCAATTGTGTGTGTTTTGTTGGCCTTTGAAGTCTGCAATCCCTTCTCCTGCCCTGTCCAGTTAATTAACAACAACACCAACAACACCAACAATAATAATAATATTTATTTATATACCACTCCTCTCCCGAAGGACTCGGAGCGGTGCACAGCCATAAATTAAAAACATTAAATATATAAAAGTTAAAACTAAATTAAATTTAAGACTCTGGCTGAAAACAATTAAAACCCCTCCCTTAAACCCTAAAATTTAATATAAAAATTAAAATACCCAAATCTAAAACCAGCCCAAGCTGGCCTGGTCAAAGAGCCAGGTTTTCAAGGCACACCTGAAGGTCCCCAGGTCCGTGGCTGTCCAGTTAATTGCTGCAGCTTTGTGGTTTGTGTGGATTTTTAGTTACAGTTTGTATGTGCTTTGTTTTCGGACTGAACTTCCTCCACTTAAAGGCAGTTCCTGGGAGAGTTTCTTTCTCCAGCCGAAGGTAACTGGGCATCGGGGACAAAGTTGGAGGTACTAAAGGGACTTTTCTTACTTATGTGACTGTGCTGCCTTTGTGCCATGCCCCTTGGGGTCATCACATCTCCTTTTTCGTTTACTAGACGCCCCTTCAGCCTTTCACAGGATGGAGACTTGCAACTTCACGGGCGGTTCTGTTGCCTACTTCTGGCTTGTCGGCTTCCCCAGCCTCCAGGACCAGCAGTTCCCCCTCTTCTTCGTCTTCCTCGTCTTGTATCTGCTCATCCTTTCTAGCAACGTCACCATCATCCTGGCCGTGGCCACCGACCCCAAACTCCACAAGCCCATGTACTTCTTCCTGACCAATCTTTCCATCTTGGACATCCTGCTGACCACCATCACCATCCCCCGAATGCTGGCCATGTTCTTGCTCAACGCCAAGTCGGTCTCCTCCGAGGGATGCTTCTTGCAGATGTACTTCTTCCACGGGCTGGCGGTGACGGAGACCTTTCTCCTGGTGGTGATGTCTTACGACCGCTACGAGGCCGTCTGCCACCCCTTGCACTACACGGCCCGAATGACCAAGCAGAAGAACCTACGGCTGGCAGTGGGAGCTTGGTTTGCCGCGTTGCTGGTCCCCATCCCACCGGTCGTCCAGTCATCTCAGCTGACCTTCGGAAAGGCGCCCAGGGTCAACCACTGCTTCTGCGACCACTTGGCGGTGGTCCAGGCCGCTTGTCAAAACGCCTACACAACGTTCCAGAGTTTTCTGGGCTTTACCATTTCTATGACCGTCGCCTTTGGTCCGCTGCTCCTTGTGGTCATCTCCTACGCCTGCATCATGGTCTCGGTTTTGCAGATCAAGTCCAAAGAAGGCCGCAGGAGGACCTTCTCCACTTGCTTCTCCCACCTGGTGGTGGTCATCACGTACTATTTCTCCATTGCTCTGGCCTTTCTCGCCTACCGCGTCAAGATGCCCAGCGACATCCACATTTTGAGCGACATGACGTTTGCCATTTTAACTCCTTTGGTCAACCCTCTCATTTACACTCTGAGGAACAGGGACATCAAGAGGGCAGTGAGACAGCTGGTGTCCTCAAAAGTCTTCTTCATGCAGAAAGAGAGACTCCGTTTAGACCAAATGAGGTCCAAGGAGATGTTTTAATTAATGTGGGTTTTCTATTAGTGGAGCCCTTTAATTTAAATTAGATTTCTGCGCACCTAATTCCATTCGCTCCGGGACTTGTTAAGACTTCTCTGACTAAGAGCCAGTAAATTCTTGTATATTTTGGAGAAAACAGCATTAAAATATTTTTTACATGGGGTTCTTTTTGTGTGCCTATGGCGCTGTATTTGCCTGATAGGAAATCATAATTTCAGCCAGATATTATTTGTGAATTGAAAAGAATTGTTTTATCTTTGATGATAAGCCTAAGTTGAAGACATAGCCATCAGGATATGAACCTGGGCATTGCAATTAGAAAAAGTCAAGCAGGGAGAAATTAAAAATGTGATTAATAAAAAAAAAATGCATCCAAAGAAGCATAGGGACCTTGGAGGTCTTCTAGTCCAGTCCCTGGCTCGAGCAGAAGTTCATATATCATCCACAACTTCTGAAGACAACCAATTAATTGTTCTCCCTGCCAGGAAATTCCTCTTTAGTTCTTAGGTTGTTTCTCTCCTTGATTAGTTTCCATCCAGTTTTCTTGTCCTGCCTTCAGGGGCTTTGGAGAATACATTAACCCCCTCCTCTTCTTAGTGGCAGCCCCTCAAATATTGGAAGACTGCTATCATGTCAATCCCCTGGGCTGGTCCTTCTCTTCATTAAGGCAGACAATTCCTGCAACTGTTCATCCTATGGTTTAGCCTCCAGAGAACTAAAGACAAAGTTTAATGGGTGGAAACTACCCTCAAAAGCATCAATTCCTGGACTGAACTCGCGATTCAATGCACGGCTTGAATTATTAACTGAATACAAGCTGAACTGGACAGACTGACTCGAGAGACAAAAAGTTAATTCCTATTTGCTATGGAGATGCCCATTTCATGGGTTCCTTTGAGACAATCAGAATAGTCAGCCAAAAATAATATATTGGATTTAATTGGAACTCGTTGGTTTAGAAAAGAAATGGGCCAAGCCTTGCATTATTGGAGAAGCACTGAGAAGAATTCTTACATTAAAACTCCTAAAGTTATTGTGTTCTTGGAAAAACTGATTATACTGTATATATCATGCCCCTGTCGGAATCTGATTCGGAGGGGGAGGCTGAGCAGCTAACAGGAAATGGGAGTGTGGCTCTGTTGGCTGTGGGAGAAACTGGGGAAGGGCAAAGTCTGGCTGGGCAGAGCAGGGAAGAGGTAGATCAAGGCAGAGGGGGTTCAAAGGAAGACCCAGGCCCACCCTCTCTTCATCCTAGGGCACGCAGGGAGGAACGGAGAAGGGAGCAACGTGGGTTGCGTGGCTTACGGGGGAGGAAAGGGCCCTGATTCCCTTCATTAGGCACACCTGGGAATGAGAGTTTAAAAGAGATGCATGCTGAGTGCAGCAGGTGCTGGGAGCAAACGTGAATTTATCTTGTGTTGACTTTGATTGTCTGCGTTCCTGGCATCTTCCCAACCGTGTTGAGTTACTGCCGTTCCTTCACGTCTGGAATTCCTTCTCCTGCCCTGCTGGATTGATTACCTCATCTTGCCTTGATTGGACTTTAATTTACAGTTTTTGTTGACCATGTTTTGGACTTGATTCTCTGCAGCCAAAGGCTGTTCCTGGGAGAGTTTTTCTCTAGCCCAGAAGGTAACCAGGATATTGGGAGGGGCAACATTGGAGCTAAGAAAGGGACTCTCACTGATTATCTGACTGTGTTATCTTTGTGCCATGCCCCTTATATATATTAATCTGACTTTGATGTTTTAATAGTTTTGAATGTCCATGTTTTGTTGGTGATATGCTTATTATTTCAGAGATCTCCAAACCCACATTCATGGGCTGGCACCAGTCCACAGCATGCCAGAAACTGGACTGCACAAACAACCCAAGTCCCACACTGACCTACAACCAGCCTACAAACCCCTCAGAATCCAAATCAACCCCACAGCCAACCAGCGATGGCACCGACCCGCAACCAACCCACACATGCCCCTCCCAATCAGCACTTCATCTCTCAGTGGCCCTCACCTGGCATAACTTCCCCATCACGAGAGCCATCACAAGACCCTCATGTGACCCATACCTGATCCTTCACAAGACCAATGGACCACATAAAGCCTTTATAAGCAGAAAAACACAGATGCAGACATTCATTAAGCTCTGCTGAAGATGTTGCCTAGCATGGTAACAAAACATTCGGAAAGCAACCCACAAGCTCGGAGAATGAACCTTCGCCCTCAACTGCTGCATTAATATTTCTATTATTATTATTATTATTATTATTATTATTATTATTATTATTATTATTATTATTATTGTTGTTGTTGTTGTTGTTGTTGTTGTTGTTGTTGTTGTTGTTGTTGTTGTTATTATTGTTATTATTGTTATTATTCCTCCTCCCATTCTTCATCTCCTCCTCTCTGCAAACCCTCTCTCCTTTAGCACTTATTATATTCCCTAGTTGAGTCATGAAATGAAAGAACACCAAAGACCCCACAATCCTTCTCTTTCTCCTTCTCTTCCTTCTCCACCTCCTTCCTCTCCTTCTCCTTCCTCCTTTTCCTTCCTCCTTCTCCTCTTCAAGCACTGATTATATTCCCTAGTTGAGTCAAAAAATGAGAGAACACCAAGGACCCCACAATCCTTTTCCTTCTCTTCCTTCTCCTTCTCCTCCTTCTCCTTTTCCTTCCTCCTTTTTCCTTCCTCTTTTTTTCCTTTCTCCTCTAGCACTGATGATGTCCCCTAGTTGGCTCTTGAAACGTCTGCAAGAAAGCCACCAAGCTGAAAGAGCCCCACAAAACCTTCATTTCAACCCTGAGCGACAAAATATTCTCCATTATTGTCATTCATGGTTTCTAATGACTGGGGGAAAAATGAAGGTTACTCACCTATCAGGAGCTCTGTGTAACTTCTAACGTTGTCCCTGCTCACATCTGGGGTTTAGGTAGTGAGGCAATTCCAACTGACAAGCATAACATCTGGCTTTTTTTCCCCGGATTTCAAGCATTGCTCTCATCTCAGTCCTATAATTTTCAACTTCTCCAGACCATCGATGAACAGAAGAGGTCCACTCAAGAGATCTGAGGAAATTATTTTCTTTTCTTGTAGGGCAGAACAAGTCCCTATTAACCATGGAATCTCAGGAAAAGTCTGGATTTTCCCATTCAGTGTCTTCAACTTCCTTAAAAGAGGAGAAAGAAAGACCAAGAGTAGCCTTGAAAAAGAAAATACAAGGGGGGAAAAAAAATTCACAATTACAATCAACACTTTTTCTCAACATTTATAAAAGTTCGCTAGGAATGAAGAAGCTGCAAAGGTGGTCCTCAATTTACAAGAGTTCATTTAGTGACCAAAATTATAAAGAACTTATAATTGACTCCAGGAGGAAGAGAGGTGTACATTTACCATTGTACATAAACGGTGAGGAGGTGGAGAAGGTTGGGAGTTTTAAAGTTCTGGGCACTTCTATCTTGGAGGATCTCTCATGGACTATGAAAGCCAACATGCTTGTGAAGAAGGCACAGAAGAGGCTGTACTTCCTGAGAATGCTCAAGAAGATACAAATCTATCTCACCACCTACTCCTCTCCTACTACCACAGCACCATTGAGAGTGTCCTGACATACGGCGTCCTTGCATGGGATGGGAGCAGCTCTGGAGCGGACAAAAAAGGCTCTACAGAGAATCATTCAAACTGCCCAGAATATCATTGGGTTCCAGATACCAGCCCTGGACAACATCTTCGCATCTCACTGTTTGAGGAAGTTGCACCACATTCTCAGAGACTCTTCCCATCCTGCTCACAATCTTTGTGAATTTGGCAGAAGATGCAAACAATTAAAACTTGGACCATGTGTTTTCTGAACAAGTTTTTATCCCAGAGCTATAATTGCACTTAATAATGAACTTAAAGGATCACCATCAGTGAGCTGTTGGACAGGATGACTTGGTTGGTTGTGTGGATGTTTGTGTGTTTTTAAGAGGTGGGGAATTTTGGCGGGTGGGGGGGTGTTTGGGGATTGTCGTGTGTATGTGTATGTTGAGTCTGGTCTCTGGGTGTTGTGTGAATTTCGTTGTATGTGTATACTGTGTATATATGTACAATGACAATAAAGAAATTCAAAGTTACAATGGCAGTGAAAAAAAAGTGATTTGTGATGGATTTTCACGCTTATAACCTTTGCAACGCCCCCATGGTCATGTGATCAAAATTCAGACGCATGGCAACTGGTTCGTATATATGACGGATTGCAGCGTCCTGGGATTACGTGATCCCCTTTTGTGACCTTCTGACAAGCAAAGTCAATGGGGAAAGCCAGATTCACTTAACAACCGTGTGACTAACTTAACAACTGCAGTGATT
>CM042850.1:2242698-2264350 GCA_023653725.1 Bungarus multicinctus
CTGATGATCCTGCCAGCGGCCTGGCAGTTGCCTCATCCCTCTGGCTGCTGCTTGGTTGCCCCGGGCAACGGCCCACAGTGAGAGGAAGGCCAGGCAAAGGACCACGATGGGCAGGGCTAGAGCAAAGGGGGTGGAGCTTCCACCTGGGGACTCCAACTCCCAGAATTCCCCAATAGCATAGTTGGACTCCAATTCCCAGAATTCCCCAGACAGCATAGGTGGATTTCAACTCCCAGAATTCCCCAGCCAGCATACTTTAAGATGGGTGGATTTCAACTCCCAGAATTCCCTAGCCAGCATGGGTGGACTTCAGTTCCCAGAATTCCCCAGATAGCATATTGGCTGGGAAATTTTGGGAGTTGAAATCTATGCATCTTATGAGAACGACTGTCCTAGAATATGTGAATTAACACTATAATAAATTGTTGTTTTTAAATCAGTTTAATTACAGCACGGTGTTCTATTGTCGCCCTGCAATTTGTGTGTGTTATCTATTTTTTCCATATCGTCATTATTATTACTACTACTTCTAAGTTGTTACCTTCTTTCCATATTATTATCAATCGTCTTAGTATTATAATATTACTACATTGCTACTACTGCATTAGTACTATTACACAACTGGTATTTTGGTTGAGTTATCTATTATTACTATTCTGTTCACAATTTTGATTTTAAACATTCCTGCTGTGGAGATTTTAATTAATTTTATTAGAATGCTTATTTATTTATTTTCTGACTCTGTGTTTTCTGCCAGTCAACAAAGATTCAGCATGGCCTTTTTTCCAGAGATACTATTAACTATTTTCCCATTTGTCATTTTTTTTCAGTTTTTACTTATTAGTAGTATATTACTTGTGTACTGCTCTAGTTAATGGCTCCCTGAGTTTATTTAATGTTGATGAAATTTACGTTCTGGCTTTTTCTGATCAGTTGATCTGGCAATATGCAAATAAAATAACCGAGCAAGTAAACTTGGAAATATGCAAATAAAATAAGTAAGCAAATAAATTGGCAATATGCAAATGGTATGAGCAAGTAAATTAGGAAATATGC
Source organism: Bungarus multicinctus (assembly GCA_023653725.1). Lineage (NCBI taxonomy): Eukaryota > Metazoa > Chordata > Lepidosauria > Squamata > Elapidae > Bungarus > Bungarus multicinctus. The sequence continues at coordinate 2,243,755 of CM042850.1, forward strand.
AAATTGATTAAATAAGCAAATAAATTTTGCCATTGTGCAAATAGAATAAGTAAGTAAGTAAAACCTTTCTCCAGTTTTATCCGCAAACCAAGCCTAGGAATTAGGGCTAAATTATAATTAAGGTAGTTTATTCAGTTTAGGCATTGCCTAATTCTGAACTGACTGCACAATGTGCAATAGAAATAGAAAATACAATTTCAGCAAAACTGTATCAAAGAATCAAAACATTGGCTGATTTCTCTGAAAAATAGAACTTCCTTAGCATGCTTTTGAAATTGCACTATGCATTTTAATGGCCAGAGTTTTAAATAATAATAATAATGCCCACCATGCCAATTATCCTATTATTATAACATATTTATATTGATAGATGAGAGAGAGAGAGAGAGTATATAGATAGATGGAGGGAGGGAGGGAGGGAGGGAGGGATAGAATGATAGGGATAGAGGGAAAGAGATATAGATAGATAGATAGATAGATAGATAGATAGATAGATAGATAGATAGATAGATAGATAGACAGACAGACAGACAGACAGACAGACAGACAGACAGACAGACAGACAGACAGACAGAGATAGATGAGTTATATAGATAGATGATATAGAGATAGATAGATAGATAGATAGATAGATAGATAGATAGATACAGATAGATAGATAGACAGACAGACAGACAGACAGACAGACAGACAGAGATAGATGAGTTATATAGATAGATGATATAGAGATAGATAGATAGATAGATACAGATAGATAGATAGATAGATAGATAGATAGATAGATAGATAGAGATATATATTATAGCTATTATTAGCTCTTATATCTGTTTTTCTCTTTCAGAGCTCAAGGCATCTCCCTGGCTATTTCTCCTAATTTTGTCCTCACAACAACCCTGTGAGGTAGGAAGGGCAGGACCTGTGGACTAAAATTACCCAGAAGGCTCTGCAGCTCTGCCTGCTTTCCCATCTACTGGGAGATGCATGCGGCTTTCATTGGAAGCCTGGGAAAAGGTGGGGCTTGGACTTGAGTGGCAGCTGAAGGGGTGGAGTATGAAGGAGGCGGACTGTGGGGCAGAGACTGCTTCTCAAAAACATAAAGAAAGGCGGGGCCTCCATTGAGAGGCAGCCAAGTTAAGGAGCCAATGGGAGAGCGGCGGGGCGGATCCAGAAGGGGTGGGATTTGGTCCTGAGTGGCCATTGAAGCTCGGACTCTGAGGAGGCGGGGCTTCGCGCCTGGGCTGCTGAGGGGGTGGGGCTTCAGGACAGGTGACAGTTGGAACCGTGAGGAGGGAGGGGCCTCAGCAAAATGGCAGAGGGGGAGCACCTCTTTTCCTGGTGGAGAATGGGGGTGCCACGTTTCAAGGTCTTGCTGCTGTACCTCCTCTTCCTCACTCCTGGTGGGTGCAGAGTGGGAGAAACGAACCCCACCCATGTCAGTTTACACCCCCCGTGGGGGGGGGAGGCTGCACATGTGTGTGTAAATCACATACGTGCCAATGACATATGTGTCAATGCTCCAATCCATTATACACGTAGTCCTCACAACCCCAATTGTGTCCACCGTTTAGGCTGTTACGTGAGTTTCGCCCCCTTTTTACGACCTTTCTGGCCACCGTTGTTAAGCGAGTCACTGAAATTACTCAATTAGTAACATGGTTGTTAAGTGAATCCAGCTTCCCCATGGACTTTGCTCGTCAGAAAGTCGCCAAAGAGGATCACGTGACACTGCGACCATCATAAATATGAGTCAATTGCCAAGCGTCCAGCTTTTGATCACGTGACCATGAGGATGCTGCAACAGTCGTTAAGTGAGAAAAACGGTCCTAAGTCACTTTTCTCAGTACCATTGTAGCTTTGGTCAATAAAAAAAAAAGATTGTAAGTCGAGGGCTACCTATAGAACAAACATTGGATATGCCTGGTTTAATTTAAAGCAGGACTAGGGGTGTCTTGATAGCTGTCTTCTATTCTACGATTCTTTGGATGCATTCTTTATTAATCACATTTTTAACTTGTCCGTGCTTGATATTACCTAACTGTAAATGCTCAGAAGGACTAGCGTGGGACATAAGAGCACTCTTCCAATATTTATAACAAATAACAGATAATCAGAATTGGAAGGGACCTTGGAGATCATCTAGTCCAACCCCCTGCTCAAGCAGGAGACTCTACACCATTTCTGACCAATGGGAGTCCAGTCTCTTCTTGAAAGCCTCCAGTAATGAAACTCCCACAACTTCCAAAGGCAACTTCTGTTCCATTTGGTTGATTGCTCTCAATGTCAAGAAATTTCTCTTTATTTCTAGGTTGAATCTCTCCTTGATCAGTTTCCATCCATTGTTCCTTTTCTGGCCTTCAAAAATGCTTTGGAAAATAAGTTGACCCCCTCCACTCTGGGGCAGCCCCTCCCTCAAATATTAAAAGGCTGCTCTCCCCTGGTCCTTCTCTTCCCTAGACTAGCCAGGCCCAGTTCCTGCAACCGTTCATCATATGTTTTAGCCTCCAGTCCCCTCATCATCCTGGTTGCTCTTCTCTGAACTTTTTCTAGAGTCTCAACCGCTTTTTTATAGTGTGGTGACCAAAACTGGATGCAGGACTCTAGGTGTGGCCTTACTCAGGCTTTATAGAGTGATATTAGTACCTCCCTTGATTTGAGGGGCTGCCCCAAAGAAGAGGCAGTCAAGCTATTCCCCAAAGCACCAAAAGGCAGGACAAGAAGCAACGGATGGAAACTAATCCAGGAGAGAAACAACCTGGAATTAAGGAGAAACTTCCTAACAGTGAGGACAATTAACGTGTGGAACAGCTCGCCACCAGAAATTGTGGGTGCACCAATACTGGAGTATTTCAAGAGATTGGGCATCCATTTGTCTGGAATGGAACAGGGTTTCCTGCCCAAGCAGGGGGTTGGACTAGAAGACCTCCAAGTTCCCTTCCAACTCTGTTATTCTACAAGGCTTCTGTTAAGGTAGAAAATTAATTAAAATATTAAAACATTAGAACTACACAGATCAAGGTTTTAAAAACTATACTGAAACTGGAACTAAGAGATGGATGGGATGGGGATAAGGTTTTCTCACCCCATCAACGACTCAAGCAGTGAGTTGCTCCTCGGAGCCCCATCAAAACCATGCATAATTACAAATCCTGCAAATATTAATTCTCTTTTCTCTAAATTTCTTTCTAGGTTTCGTCCACACATCTTCAACATATCTTTACTCAGAAGTCATAGAGCCCCTGCAGCTGGAAACAAATTCTCTTTACAACAGCAAAGTATGTTTCATTTTAATTCAAAACTTTTACTGCCCCTCTCTGCCCTGAGTTGTACATAAACCGTTATCCTTAGTTGTCAAGCTACAATGTTCAGCCAAAACAAGAAATGAATCACCCTGAAGGTTTGCAAAGATAACCAGCTCGCAGGCCATTCTTTGTTCTAATTGGTCTTGGAAGATCTTAGCTATTGCCAAGATTTATAAACCATGGTTTATGTTTTTCTCTAAGATGCAAAGTAATTTTTTTTTGGTTTGTTTCTGTCAAAAGATGGATAGACAGGATTTGGTTTCTTCAGAACATGCTCCCACTTCTAAAAATCCAAAAAATGTGGTAAAATGGGTGATTGAGGACTTTTGGAGCACATCTAAGTGAAAATTTGTGTGTAGGTCATCATTAAGATTTTGTTTTGTTTTATTTTATTTTATATAGAATGGAATGGAATGGAATATAGAATCGAATAGAATAGAATAGAGAACGGACTAAGAAATAGGGAACAGAACAGAACAGAACACAACAGAATAGAATAGAATAAGAGAATAGAATAGGAGAAAATAGAATAGAATGGAATGGAATGGAGTGGAGTGGAGTGGAGTGGAGTGGAGTAGAGTAGAATAGAATAGAATAGAATAGAATAGAATAGAATAGAATAGAATAGAATAGAATAGAATAGAATAGAATAGGAGAGAATAGAATAGGAGAGAATAGAATAGAATAGAATAGAATAGAAGAGAAGAGAAGAGAAGAGAAGAGAAGAGAAGAGAAGAGAAGAGAAGAGAAGAGAAGAGAAGAGAAGAGAATAGGAGAGAATAGGAGAGAATAGGAGAGAATAGGATAACAGAATTGGAAGGGACCTTGGAGGTCTTGTAGTCCAACCCCCTGCTCGAGCATGAGACCCTGCTTGATATTGAAGAACCAATAAAAGTTGGAAATAATAAAAAGGATAAAATACTACAGTCCTAAATGGTACTCTGGAGGCCGTGAAAACGTTTAACATGGAAATTTCTTTACTCTCAGATTCCATGGGTTAAATTTATTCATTTATTCATTCATTCGGTCGGTGGGGTGATTGGTCAGTCAGTCAGTCAATCAGTTAGTTAGTTTGCTCCCTATCTTGTCACAAGGTGAGTGGGTGGCCAATGAATGTGTGTGTGTGTAAGTTCTGGAGAACTTGCTCCCCTTCTTTAGTTATAACTTGTATTTTATCGTACACTGTATGTATAGATATATATCAGTGGTGGGATTCAAAAAAACTTTACTACCTGCTTGGTGGGTGTGGCTAGGTGGGCGTGGCCAGGTGACTGGGAGGGCGTGGCTTTTTCTTGCAGCCACCCCCCCCACCTGTTTTTTGGGCTTTCTGGGCCTCAGAGGAGCCTCGGGGGGGGGGGGTTTGCTCCCAGAAGGCTCCTCTGGGGCTGAGCCCCTCCCTCCATTTTTTGCCTTCCTGGGTCTCAGCAAGGGGAATCCCGGCACAGCTGATCGTATGAACAGCTGGTTGTCGGGAGGGGAAGAAAAGAAAGAAATACCTTAAGGGGCCAGTGTCAGGCAGGTGGGGTGAGCAAGCCAGCGACCGGGTCTGGGGCACGGCCTGCCAGAACTTACTACCAGTTCAGCAACCCACGCCAAATCCTTGCTACCGGTTCACCCAATCCAGTGCGAACCGGCTGAATGCCACCACTGATGTGTATATGAATCAGCATGGATCGTTACTCTCGGTGGCACGGAAAACAAGAACTGGAGGATCAAAATATTAACGAACCACTCTGCATTTTCTCCATCTAACTTCAGGTGCATTTGAGTTACATGATTAAAATGGAAGGACAATACAGAATTGTGCATCTGAAGCAACAGTAAGTGGCCGCTTCCTTTTAATGGATCTTGTGGATTGACTGATTGATTGTGTTGATCTCCTCCTAGATTGAACAAAAGCAACTCCCGGTGGTTTAGGACTTAAAACATAAAAACCGACATTTAAAAAGAATCTCATCAATAACCATGAGTGGAAAATGTAAATGTAATGAAGACAATACATAGGAGCGTAGGGCTGGAAAGGACTTTGAAGGTCTTCTATTCCAACCCCCTTGCTCTGGCAGGAAACCCTCTACCATTTCAAAGGATTGTCCAGTCTCTTTTTGAAAACTTCCAGCTTGAGGCAAGCTGTTCCACTGGTGAATTGCCCTCATTGTTAGGAAATTTCTCCTTAGTTCCAGGTTGCTTCTCTCCTTGGTTAGTTTCCATCCGTTATGACTTTTGTTACCAGAGAGATCCTCTTACGAGGAAACCCAGTTGTAGGGGAAAACCCAGAAGCTCTTAGAAGAACATTCTACACAGCCAGCATGTTCTTCAACCACATTTGCAATTTATTTTATTTACTTTTATTTATTTAAAAGATGGCTGCCTGTCTCATTCGCTGACACCAGGCAGCATGGAATAGTTAGCAGAAAAATAATAAAATTAAATCAAACGACCCTAAAAAAACAATCATCCCCAATTCACAATAAGTGATGCAATCAATCAATCAACTTCCAGCCCCCAAATATCTGTGGAGATAGCCAGGTCTTTTCATTTTCCAACTAGTAATTGCTACTTAAAATATTTTTATAATAGACTTCGCACATCTGCAATTAGTCTTTGTTTCCCTTTAAATATTTTGGATTATTTTTTTAAATCATCCCTCATCCAAAACAATATTTCTTGCATCTTAGCTTACTTTGCTATGTAATTGTTATAGTTCACCAGCAGCCAGTACAGATGGCAGTGGAATTGGACAGTGGGGAAGAAAGGGGACCAGTCCGGGAGTCTGGAGAGGACTCGAACGAGGGTCCTGCATCCGATGCAGAGATGGGACCAGGACCATCTGAGAGTGGGGTGCTGCCTTTGGAGTCTGGCAGCAGCGAGGCAGAGGAACAAGGGGAGCCTGTTCCCAGTGCGTGTATACACAGAGCTGCTAGAAGGCGAGAGCAGCTGAGACAAAAAGGGCGACTCAGGAGTAAGACTGAGAAGTGACTGCCCCTCCCATAAGGGATAAAAGTCAGGCCAAGATGATGAAACCTTTGCAGGAAGCAAAGTCATTCAATCGGTTCTGAGTCCTCCTCGAAGCTCCATGTACTTTGGTTGTTTTTTTCTTGTACTTCGATTGGTTTCTTGTATAGTTAATTGGATATTTCTGTTTTTGACAACATTCCACAGAACTGAAAAGTGTGTGCTTATCTCGGGGGATTGTTTAAGATTAGTTCCAGCTGGGACTGAAAATAATTCCCAACGTTGCAATAAAATAGGTTTTGCTTTTAAAACAAGTTTGTGATTAATTAAGATTGACGAAGCCTGGGTCAGAAGAGTAATACGCTGCATATAAGGGATCCATCCCCTGCTCAATTCCCTTTTTTAACATTTTCAGATTCTTTGCCACGGAAAATATGCCAATTTATACTTACAACGGGAAGGGAGAGCTGGTTGCAGAATATCCATATATCCAGGTAAATTTTGTGCATGACTATATATAATAATTCTATTGGTGTCTTTTATGATCCGTAAGTCTAGCGCAGGCAGTTCTCAATTTACAACCACAATGGAGCCCCAAATTTAGGTTGCTTACTGGGAAATTCGCTCAGTGATCTTGCCCCGTTTTACGACTTTTCTTGTGACGTTCGTTAAGCGAATCCTGCAGCTGATAAAATTAGTCTCACGGTACTTAAGTGAATATGGTTTTCCCTGTTGACTTTACTTTTCAGAAGTAAAGGGATCCTGTGATCCCAGGGGCACAGCCACCATCATAAATAGGGGTTAATTACCAAGCATCTGAATTTTGATGACGTGACCATGAGGATGTTGCAAACGGTCGTAAGTGTGAAAACAAGTCACTGTTTTCGGTGGCGTTGTAACTTCGAATGGTCATTAAGCAAACAGTTGTTAGTCTTCTTGCATATTTCTGTGCTCCAATCAAAACATTAGTTTTCTTTTCCTTGACTTTCACAACCAGAATCTTGAACACACACACACGCACCAGGTATTAACATATCGTTCCATAGTATTTCTCATAGCCAAAAAGCAACTCTTGTCTTTTTAATCTCCAAAATCCAAGTCTAGAATCTAGAATCAGAATACAGCTGGAAGGGACCTTGGAGGTCTTCTAGTCCAGCCCCCTACTCAAGCAGGAGAGCCTATACCATTTCAGACAAGTGACAGCCCTGTCTCTTCTTAAAAACCTCCAGTGATGGAGCACCCACAATTTCTGGTGGCAAGCTGTTCCACTGGTTAATTGTTCTCTCTGCCAGCATGTTCTGACCAACGTTGCCGAGACCGTAATTATGCACATGCTTATTTTAAAAACACGTCTTGTTTTATTGCAACGCTTGTAATTGTTTTCATTCCCAGCTGGTAATGAATCTCAAACAGTCCCTCGAGATGAGCACCCACCTTTCTGTCCTGTGAAGTGCTGCCAATAAAAGAAGTGTCCAGTGAACTAGAAAAAAAAACCCAACCGAAATACAGAGAGCTTCACGAATGAATATGAACCAAATAAATGACTTTGCTTCCTGCAAAGGTTTCGTCATCTTGGCCTGACTTTTATCCATTATGGGAGGAGAAATCACCTCCCAGCCTTATTCCCGAGTCGTCCCCTTTGTCTCAGCTGCTCTTGGCTTCTAGCAGCTCTGTGCATTTGCACACTGGGAACAGGCTCCCCTGGGTCCTCTGCCTCGCTGCTGACAGACTCAGAAGGCTCCAGAGGCAGCACCCCACTCCCAGATAGTCCTGGCCTCATCTCTGCATCGGATGCAGGACCCTCATGCAACTCCTCTCCAGACTCCCGGACTGATCCCAGTTCTTGCCCACTGTCCGATTCTGCTGCCGTCTGCGCAGGTTGCCAGTGAACCACAACACAGGAACTTTCTCCTTAGTTGCTTCTCTCCTGGATGAGTTTCCATCCGTTGCTTCTTGTCCTGCCTTCAGGGGCTTTGGAGAATAGCTTGACTTCCTCTTCTTTGGGGCAGTCCCTCAAATATCAGAAGACTGCTATCATGTCATCCCTGGCCCCCTTTTTTTCTTTAGTCTAGCCAAACCCAAGTCAGATTTTTGTGGGTTATATAAGTCAGATCAGTGGTGGGATTCAATAAATTTTACTACCAGTTCTGTGGGTGTGGCTTGGCTTGGTGGTCATGGCTTGGTGGGCGTGGCAGGGGAAGATGACTGCAAAATCCCTCTTCCCTCCCCACCCCACTAACCTGCTTTCCAGCTCCAGTTCTCCTGTGCAGGGCAACCAAAGAAGACCCAGCAGATCAGCTGTGGGCGTGGCTTGGTGAGCGTGGTGTTCTGTGGGCATGGCTTGGTGGGCGTGGCAGGGGAAGGATCCTGCAAAATCCCTCTTCCCTCCCCACCCCACTAACCTGCTTTCCAGCTCCGTTCTCCTGTGCAGGGCAACCAAAGGAAATCCAGCCAATCAGCTGTGGGCGTGGCTTGGTGGGCGTGGTGTTATGTGGGCGTGGCTTGGTGGGCGTGGCAGGGGAAGGATCCTGCAAAATCCCTTTTCCCTCCCCACCCCACTAACCTGCTTTCCAGCTCCGTTCTCCCATGCAGGACAACCAAAGGAGACCCAGCCAATCAGCTGTGGGCATGGCTTGGCGGGCGTGGTGTTCTGTGGGCGTGGCTTGGTGGGCGTGGCAGGGGAAGGATCCTGCAAAATCCCTTTTCCCTCCTCACCCCACTAACCTGCTTTCCAGCTCTGTTCTCCCATGCAGGACAACCAAAGGAGACCCAGCCAATCAGCTGTGGGCGTGGCTTGGTGGGCGTGGTGTTCTGTGGGCGTGGCTTGGTGGGCGTGGCAGGGGAAGAATCCTGCAAAATTCCTCTTCCCTCCCCACCCCACTAACCTGCTTTCCAGCTCCGTTCTCCTGTGCAGGGCAACCAAAGAAGATCCAGCCGATCAACTGTGGGCGTGGCTTGATGGGCATGGCATTATGTGGGCGTGGTTTGGTGGCTTGGTAGGCATGGCAGGGGAAGGATACTGTAAAATCTCCATTCCATCCCACCCCACTAACCTGCTTTCCAGCTCCATTCTCCTGTGCAAGGCAGCCAAAGGAGACCCAGCTGATCAGCTGGGACTCGATGAGAGGCAGAGAAGGGATGGGATTGGCGGGACCAGTTGGAAGTGGGATTGGTCGGTTCTATGAACTACTCAAAATTTCCGCTACCGGTTCTCCAAAACCGGTCCAAACCGGATGGATACCATCCGAGTCAGATGTGACAAAAAACCGAAGCTATTTTTCCTCACCATTGCATATGACAAATTTGATTCTTCCGAATGGAAAGACGGAAGAATCTCGTCTTGGAAATATTATTGGCTGAGCCAATTTTTTCTATTTGAATTTATTCTGAAAATGTGGTGGGTTTTTGTCTCCCTGTCTTTCCAGGACAATTGCTATTACAGTGGCTATGTGGAGGGAGTCCCAGATTCTCAAGTTGTCCTCTCTACCTGCAGCGGGCTTTGGTAATCATTATAATAATAAAAATAAACTAATAATCTTTTTGTAAATGCATAGCTTCTTGGGGGCAGTTCAGATTTCACCTACAGGTACCATAGTCCTCGACTTACAACAGTTTGTTTAGTGACTGTGCAAGGACTCTTTTTCACACATACGACCGTTGCAGGATCCCTACAGTCACGTGATCAAAATTCAGATGCTTGGCAACTGACTCGTGTTTATGGTCACGATTTCGTGATTCCCTTCTGACAAGCAGTCAGTAGGGAAGCTGGATTTGCTTAACAACTGTGTGACTCACTTAACAACTATAGTGTTGGCCAGCTGTCAGGATTCTGGCAGTTCCCCCCATTTATATTCTGAGCCTCAAGCCAAACTTCTAAAATTCAAAAAGGATTTATTTGGAGTTAACATGTCCAGCACTGCCTGGGTGCAGCCAACTCTGGGACACATCATTCAGTGTCATCCTTGACCCTGGTTTTCCCTCCACCCCTCTGGGAGTATCGTAATTCATATTCTCCAATGGGACACCTCCATAGCCAAGAGTCATCAATCATGCTCTCCAGTTAGAAATTTGCCCAGCAGAAACTCTGGTCATCTAGTTACTATCTTTGAAAAATTATTTATGGAATGTAGTTTTGGTGTGCAAGCAGCTGCACTGCTCCCCCTTCCTTTTTTGTTGGCAATTCTAAAAAGACTATAGAAATATTTTATGAGTTGACATTCGGCTCCCCTCACTTCTTGAAGGTGACCTGTACTTAATGATAATGACGTTGCTCAGCAACCAAAATCCGGGTCTCAGTTGTGATCATAAGTCGAGGACTGCCTGTACAACTCTGATTCGAGACTGCACCTAAGTTTGTGTACCTTCCGGAGTAGACCAGCCCTGCAAACATCTGGGTGGAATGCACTTTTGATTTCCAAGCTGCTGCGCTGTTCCCCCTCCCTTTCTGTTGGCAACTCTAAAAAGACCATCGAATTATTTTTTGTGTTGACGCAATGATTCATTTAACAATTGTGGTAAGGAAGGCCGTAAAATGGGACGAAACTCACTTACGTTTTCTCTTGCTGAGCTACAAACATTTTGCGTTCCATTGTGGTCATAAGTTGAGGATGGCCTCCATTCCTCAATTCGCAGTGGCCAAGATAGAAGCACAAAAGTTCTCTGTAAGGGGAGCAAAATACCAAGAATTATACAGGTAGTCCTTGACTTACGACAGTTCACTTAGGGACCGCTCGAAGGGATCATGTGACCATGAGGAGACTGCAACAGTTGTAAGTGCAAAAAACGGTTATCGGTCACTTTTTTTCAGCGACATTGTAACTCTGAACGGTCAGTAAACAAACTGTTGTAAGTCGAGGACTACCTGTATTTTACTCAACTTTAACTAACCGCGACTGAGTTTGAGCGGTTGAAAATCATTGTCCTCAAATCTTCCTTTTTTTCTCCCCCCTTTCAGGGGACATATACAATGTGGCACCTTAACTTACGAAATTCAACCGGTGGAAAATTCCTCCACATTTCAACACTTGATTTACCGACGGGATCCAGAGGCGCGAGAACCCTGCGTGGAAACCTCCCAAGATGGCTCTGACGGACCAGGTAGAGAAACGAGAACGGTGAGGACTGAGGAAGATCCAGATCTTTCCACCAGACAGGTAAGTGGGCGTCTCTGCCTCCGAATCCCGGGAGAAAAACTTAGATTTGTTGAGCGGAATGCAAAGTTTTTCACTCTGAGAATGTCACTGCTGACAGCCCTTCGAGGCAGGCCAGCTTAAACAATGGCCATGGCAAGGTTGCACTCACGCATTGTAGCATTGTCTCTCAGCTTGGACAACTTGAAAAGAGGTGTATGGATTTCAACTCCCAGAATTCCCCAGCCAGCTTCTTCAAGTTGCCAAGGTGTTGTGGCCTGTCGGCCACCGACCCCTCCAGCAGCCGAATCGGAGGAGGAGGAGGAGTTGGAGATGTGAGAGTCAGGTTCAGCATCAAGGCAACCTTGGAGTTCTAAGGGGGAAGAGTAGTGGTGGTATTCAGCCGGTTTTCACCGGTTTGTGCGAACCGGTAGCAAGAAATTGGTGTGAGTCAGTGAACCGGTAGTAACTTCTGGCTGGCCATGCCCTGACCCAGTCGCCTCGTTGTCCCTTGCTTGTTCGCCCAGTCACTCCTTAAGGTATTTCTTCTTCTTTTTCCCCTCCCAACAATCAGCTCTTCCTACGATCAGCTGTGCCGGGATTCCCTTCGCTTACTTACTGCTTCACCCAGGAGGTTTCCCTGAGGCCCAGGAAGGCAAAAAATGGAAGGGGGGGGCGGTTGTTGCAAAAAGCAAAAAAAAACCCACACACCCCCAGTCACATGGCCATGCCCCCTAGCCAAGCCCAGAGAACTAGTAGTAAAAAATTTTGAATCCCACCATTGGGGAAGAGGGAATGAAGCTGTCAAAGGGAGAGACACAGAGGCAGAGCCTGGGCCATCTGTCAGCCCTCGGATGGAGAGTCAGCAGCCTTCAGGTCTGGAGGTGGCTGATGAGGAAAAGGAGGAACAGCCGGGTCCAGTGCCTGATGCACAGAAGGCAGAAGAGAGGAGAGCAGTGGAAATCTATGGGCCGGTCCTCGGGACAGGAGCTCCGAGGGGGAATGAACTGGCACAGAGAGACAGAGAGCGGGGGAGGGGAAGGAGAGAGAGAGAGGGGAGCCTGCACCATCCGTCGCCTCAGATTGAGAGTCAAGAGCCCCCGGTCTGGAGGTGGCTGCTGAGGAAGAGGAGGAACCAACTAGGTCCAGTGCCTGACCACGAAGGCAGAAGAGAGGAGAGCAGTGGACATCTATGGCCGTCCTTGGGATGGGAGCTCTGAGGGGGAAGGAACTGGCAGAAGAGGGGGGGAGTGGCGGGGGGAGAGGAGGGAGGGTTGAGAGAGATGAGGAGAGAGAAAGAGAGCCTGGGCATCTGTCAGCCCTCAGATGGAGAGTCCACAGCCCCCCATCAGGAGGTGGCTGATGAGGAAGAGAGAGGAACCTGTGCCTTACTGCCCAGAAGGGACACAAAGGCAGCAGGAGCAGCAGTGGAAATCTATGGGCCGGTCCTCGGGACAGGAGCTCCCGAGGGGGTTAATGGAACTGGCACAGAGAGACAGAGAGGAGGGGGAGGGAAGGAGAGAGAGAGTTGTGGAGCCTGCACCATCCGTCAGCCCGCAGATGGAGAGTCAAGAGCCCCCAGGTCAGGAGGTGGCTGCTGAGGAAGAGGAGGAACGCCGGTCCAGTGCCTGAATGCAGAAGGCAGAGGAGAGGAGAGCAGGGAAAATCTATGGCCGAGTCCTAGGATGCGGAAGCTCTGAGGGGGAATGGAATGGTGAGAGAGAGAGATAGAGGAGGGAGAGGGGAGAGATGGGGGGGGAGGGGGAGGGAGGGAGAGAGAGAGGTGGAGCCTGGGCCGTCCATCACCCCTCAGATGGAGAGTCAACAACCCCCAGGTCTGGAGGTGGTTGATGAAGAAGAGGAGGAATAGCTGGGTCCAGTGCCAGTGGGTGCATAGAAGGGAGAGGAGAGGAGAGCAGTGGAAATCTATGGGCCGGTCCTTGGGATGGAAGAGCCACTGCTGCTAGCAAAGCCCCATCCAGGGTCTGGGGATGAAAGGCAGGGGTGGAGATGAATAGGGGTGACAGACAACTATTCATTTTCCGGACAGATGGACTAGTTATCCTGCGGTTGAGAGAGAAAACTTTTTGCTGGGTCTGTTGGCACTCCTAGTAAAGGAATCTTTGAATTCACTTCAGAGGATTTGTCGTGTTTGGGAAGCTGGGCCAGACCACAAGGTTGAGAACGACTGCTTTAGCACTTCTAGGTGCCAGTGTCTCCAACCTATGACTGGTCATTTAGCGACTATCGTAGTTACGACAAATCCACCCCAAAAGATACATACGATCCAGATATAAAGTCTCAATGGCCGCTACTCCCCAGTCCTGCGATCTCACATTTGGTACACTGGGCATCTGTCTTGTATTTATGGGTCATTTTTGGAAACCCCAATGGTTACCAGTACAATCATTAGTCCTGCCTAAACGACTTCTACTGGCTTGATTCCAGCAAGGTGACCTGAACCAGAAGGGCAACCGATACCTAGAATATTACGCCGTTGTGGACAAAAGCATGGTAAGTTTGTCACTGATCATTGCAATTTATGGAAGAACTTGAAATGCCAGAATTACAGAATTGGAAGGGACCTTGAAGGTCTACTAGTCCAACCCCCCTGCTCAGGTAGGACACCCCAGGCCTTTTCAGGCAAATGGCTGCCCAATCTCTTCTTGAAACCCTCCAGTGATGGAGCACCTACAACTTCTGGTGGCAAGCTGTTCCACCGGTTAATTGTTCTCACTGTCAGGAAATTTCTCTTAGTTCCAGGTTTGCTTCTACTCCTTGATCAGTTCTGTCTGTTGTTTCTTTCTTGCATTCTGGGCTTTGGAGAATAATTTGACCCCTCTTCTCGGGGCAAGCCCCTCAACATTGGAAGGCTGCTATCATGTCACCCCCTGGTCCTACTTTTCATTAGACTAGACATCCCAAATCCTGCCATCGTATTATCATATGTTTTAGCCCCCATTCCATAATCCTCTTTGTGACTCTTCTCTTCACTCTTTCCAGAGTCTCCATGTCTGTTTTATATAATGGCAATATAAAAGATGAGGCCTCGTCCGAGATCTTATGTTTTATAATTGGGGCCCCAGTTGTGGTGTCCAGTTGTGTTGTCAGGAAGGAGACCTGGACAGAGACAGGTCTTAAGTCCATTAAATCGTGGACAGCAAATCTACCCAAATGCAAGGATATTAGACGTGCAGGGAATGTTTATGTATTTATTTTTAAACAAGAGCTTTACAACCCATCTACCCTCCAACAGTACGGTGGATAGATGATAGAGAGAGAGCAGGGACAAAAGAGGGCGGCGAGTGGGTGGATATTGAAAGATAGAATAAGCTATAGAGATAGAAGATAGCTAGAAAGTAGATCGAAGAGAGAGAGAGAGAGAGGCAGAGAAAGAAAGAAAGAAACGAAAGAAGAAAGAAAGAAAGAAAGAAAGGAAGAGAAAGAACGAAAGACAGAAAGAAGAATAGAACAGAAAGAAAGAAGAACGCCAAGAAAGAAAGAAAGAAAGAAAGAAAAATAACTAGTTTTTTATATGAGATAGATATGCGGAGATAAATATTGATAGAGAAGAGCGAGAGATGAGAGAGAGAGATATGAGCCTAGATGCCTAGATATGAGCATGGACTGGGAGGCATGAGGATAGAATAATAGAACATAGCATGAGAGAAAGAAAGAAGGAGGAGATAGGAAGGAAGGAAGGAAGGAAAGAAAAGAAAGAAGAAAGGGAAAGAAAGAAAGAACGAAGAAACAGAAAGAAAGAAAGAAAGAAAGAAGAACGAAAGGAAAGAAGATAATAAAGAATAACTTATTTTTCACTTTGAAAGAATGTTACCAACTTTTGTAATTCAGGGGGAATAGATTAAAATAAAATTTTAGCGTCTAGCATTCCCCATCCTGGCAACATAGCGAAGACTGGGTGGATTTCCATTCCCATAGGCTGGCGGGGAATTCTGGGATTGAAATTCACCCATTTTCAAGCTGACACGCAGACGGGCAAAGCTGCTGTCGGCTTTGATAAGATAAAACACCAGACACAAACTACAATGTCCGCTCAAACTCATCGAGGATATACAATCATTCATTTTTATTAAAAGCGGCTATAAGCCAACAGTCTCTCACTAACTGTTGAACACTTTTTTAGGGCTGCAGGGCAAACAGCTGGGAACGCACCATGTAATACTATTTGGCATTAAGCGGCTGTTCTTTTCCTTCTCGTTCTACCCTAGTTTCTACTCCGGTGGCAATGAACTGCTGTAGGTGTCGTAGTCTTTCACAGTGTATGTCAACGTTTACACCAAGTGAGTAGTGCTTGTGCGTCCCTTAGAATCGAAGCCACCTGCTGGGTTCTCCTTTGAATTTGAACAGTGGGGACGTATTGGTCAATGACGACGGTGTTTAAGGTTACGCCTCAAGAAGTTTTGGGAGGGCACCCAAAATGCCTACGCTTATACAGTACAGGCCGTCCTCGAGTTCGACCCAAAAGGGAGACCCCAAAATTCTCTTGGTCAGGAAGACAATTCTTCCGCTGAGTTTTGCCTTATTTATTCATTTGACAGCCGTTGATAAGGGAACTCCCTGCAAAGTTTGCATAAGTTGTTACCACGCGGGTAGTCACCGGCGCCACTCTCAATTCTGCGACCGTTCTTCATATGGTCTTTAATCTATATACACTGTTTCCCCCAAAACTTACATTGATTTTTACACGTGTCCCCAACTATAAGCCCTACCCCCAAAATAAGGATCCATAATTAGAGATCCCACCACACTCCAGAGTGGATGGGTAAAATTAATAATAGGGTGGTAATGGGGGGCGGGGAGCTGCCCTATCTACCTTTGGGCAGGTGTATACCAGGCACTCTTACCACGATATCTGCCTGTTGGCCTATTTTTCCTCTGGCTGGCTTTCCTGAAGCTCTGGAGCTGAGAACAAAGTCAGGATCGAGTCCCAGAACTCACATTATTGGCTGGCAGGGCCTCAGGAAAGCCATTGCCGGGCCACAGAAGGAGAAAGTTCCTGACGCCCGCGGATCAGCGAAAAGGTAGGCCAAGGGGCGAATGCAGCAAGCGCGGCTATGGTCAGTGGAGGACATCACCCCCAAATAAGACACTTTTTGGAGGCACTTATATATTATATATAAGACAGGGTCTTATTTTGGGGGAAAACCACCGGTAGTTGCTCTTTTTTGTAGATAAGAAACAATGTCAGGGATCTCGATAAGTTACTTATTCACTTGAGAATAACTTTAACTAAACGGTTTGCTGCAAACAGCGGCACGGTGTACAGCTGACAGCAATGAGAGCGAGCAGTAGCTAGCCAACGGCTTGAGCGTGCGACAGTCCTTTTATATTGGTCGCTTCAGCCGATAGCCAATGCTAAGTATTCTGGTACTATAGCAACGGCGGATCGCGCGCGTCTCAGCCAAGAGAACATTCGGGTTACTCACTCTGCATCTGCCTGTCATAACACTTTCTCTGCACTTCTTCCAAAGGGTCAACATCTTTTTTCTAATTTGTGGTGACCAAACCTGCGTATGGCAGCATTCCAGGTGTGCATTATTAAAGCTTATATATGACGCTTATTTATATTTTCATCCTAAGATCTTCCGCGCTGGGCCTCCCGTTTATCTGGTACCGGTATGGAGATTTGGATGACAAAAATTTTACATCACCCATCCATCCTTACAGACCCTGTCTGTGAACGTGAAACGGTTTCAAGTACGTCCGGTCCAGTCTTCGGCATGCGAGCATTTTGACACGCGGTTTAATGGACGTAAGCATTATCCTCTCTCCTTTGGTGGGGAGGGGGGGGAGGAAGACAGGTGGGCTTGATGAGGCATTAACTGGTGGGAGGAGGGGATTTGGGCTTAGCAAGTGCTCAACTCGTGAAAACATTCCTAGGACTGTTTTCAAGTTGCCCATAAACAATGTGGTGGAGGACGCACGCTGGCAGTTAAAAAAACCAGAAGGACATTCCACGATTATCTTACAAAGATTGTAGCAGGCTACCGGACTTCTGGCCGGGAAAATCATTTCATTGAGAGTGTGATTGAGACACAGCCCATGAACATGTGTCATGGCCCTGTTGGAGTCTGACACTCTGAGGGGAGAAGAAAGCCAAAGGCAGTAGGAGTGTGCGCCGGAGGTTGTGGAGGAAATGGGGACGAGCAGAGCCGGGGGCAGTCCAGAGGAAGCATCCCAGCCATCCCATCTCCATCTAGAGCACGCAGGGTGTAAGAGGATAGGGAGAAATGGAAGGCCATGGTCTACTAGGGGAGGAAAAGGGACTGATCCCCTTCCGGGCCGGAAACGTGGGGCTGCTTTATAAGGACAAAGCTGGCAGGGGCCCAGTGCTGTAGCATTTAAGTAAAATAATCTAGTCTGTCAGTTTTATCTGAGTTCCGCATCATTAACTAGTGTGTGTATTTGGACTATCTGTGGACGTAGTCAAGCCCTTATCCCAACTGTCTAATAGGCTTCCCCCCGGGGTTGTTTGTTTGTTATTTTTTTTTATTTATAGCTATATGTCTTTTGAGTTTGAACGGCATTTCTCCTTTTGCAAACGAGTTTGTGGGGGATGGTTTTTCTCCGTCAATGCTAATTGGGCTTGAAGCCGTTGAAGCCGATATAAAGGGACTTCAGCCTGTTTGTGACTTCGTTGCTTTTGTATTCTAGCGGGTCATCACAACATGCTTGGAGAATTGATTTATGACACACCAGAAGGGGAGTGGGGGAGAGGGTCACGGGGACCGTAATGACGTATGCTAGAGGTGGCTTTCTTTAGGTAATGCCGGTGTGTTGCTCGCCCCCCCCCCCCCCCTCTTCCCCCACATACAATATTTTGACATCTTGCAGCTTGCGGCCGAAGGTCTGGTTAATCGCCAGAACCCTAATCACAAGGGCCACATTGGTTTATTTGTTATTTGATTTATGATTTGTTTCGATATGTCATTGTAATACTATGCCACCATCAAAACTATGGACAGTGAAAGGAGGTTCCATTAAGGTTGTAACTCCATAGCGACTACCTGGACAATGCAACTGCAGCGAATGGGATTTGTTGCAACAGGACCATAGCCCCAAATACCATTCACACCTGACATGACGCGTTGTCTGTACATCCCCCATAACAGGGTAGAAATATCTTACAGTTTGGCCGAAAAATGGTTGTAAGAAGTGCAACATAAGAAAGAAAGAAACCCTGAATAGCACCTAATAGCAAAACCGATAAAAAATATTAATGCCCAGTCAATTCCGTGACTTAAATAAAAAAAAAAAATCAGCCCCCGAGCCTCTGCGACCCATTCCTCATTATTGTGTAGAAATAGACCAATATTATAAAAATGGATGTAAGAGATAAAGAGTAGAGGGGGATAAAACAGATCACGTGTGTATGAGAAGGGAGGCCCCCCAAAAGTTTTATGCAATGCTTACCGCATGCGGCTGTCCCGTGTGTGTTACTACCAATCAGACACCTGTGCATTTAGTGCAGTAGATATCCCATTCTTTGGCAACTTTAAGTCGACGGACTTCAACTCCTGCTGTTTGGGGTTGCTGGACCTCATGTCATGAATTACTAAGCTGGACTTGAGTTATATGACCACTGCTGCCTTTTCTTCTGCATAGTGTTATTGGAATACAGGTGCAGCAGGCAGTTCCTCCCACCTCATAAAGCTTTCCCATCTGGAGAGCCTCAGATTGTCGGCTGCAGCTGGGTCTGTTGTGGCCTGATAGCGGCTGCGGGCTGGCAGCAGAGGCGGACAGTAGTGAGGAGTGTGGGGTCGGAACCTGGTCCGTCCTGGAGCTGCAGCCGAACTTCCCCGATCTCCAACATGCGGCCCCAGTAGGATGGCGGCACATGAGCAGGTGGTAGTCAGCACCGCTGCTGGGCTCAGACGGCGTGAGGGTGGAGGAGCTTTGGAGCGGTTCCCAGCCTACAATGCACCGAGCTGTTTAAAGGTCAAGCACAGTTAAGATCAGAGTCAACGTGGGATGTAAGGCTCCAAGGTGGACTATGAATAGCAACCTCCATAAGGATTAAAGAATAGCACCGACCCCAAAGGGGCGGGGGCTTCGATGGCAGGGAAAACCAATTCATTCGTTCCTATGGCTTTTTTGCAGCTCTGTCTGCGCATATCAGAGAGACTGCTCTTGCCTAGGCAGTCCTTGTCAGCATCTGTGGTTTGGAAATATGTTATGGAGTTCCCTGCTAGTTAAGGTCTGACTCCTCATTACCAACCGACCAGTATTGGTGGCCAGGCCTTTGGCTGAATGGATAGCAAGAAATTCCCCTTCGTTTATAGACAGGGGATTTTGCTGGGACACTAAGAGTCGACTAGTGCCTCTTGGGCGAAGCCTAGGAGAACAGTTTCAGCAATCCTTCTCAGATGGATGCCCAGAGCCATTGACCAACTCACCTGCTTCCAGATTGCAAGAAATGGTGAATCTCCTTGAACTGGCGACCGCATAACTGGGAAACATCCAGGGGGAGACATCACAACACCAGCCTATTTCTTATATTTTCCCTGCGGCCCACAAAATACCTCCCCTTTCTGTGAGTTGTAGGGCAAATGGGAATCCTTATGGCCTTGTGCGGTGCGACGTTTTTCATCCCTTAATGTGTCCCGTGCAGCCGACAATCAGGTGAGGGTTTTCTCACAGCCTCTGATACCTTCTTGCACCGTTTGTCTGGTTCTCTCACATAACATGTGGACTGCCAGAGGCAGTTCAAAACTGAACAAGGTTGGGGGAACGTGGACAGCGTGTTCCAATGTTGGAGGGGCTGCCAAAGAAGCGAGAGGGGTCAAGAGATTCTCCACAAGGCCCCCCTGACCGGTGGCACAGAGAAAGCATCGGCAGGAATTTACACCAAGGAAAGAAGCAACATGGAATAAGGAGAATTTACCTGAACAGGGCGGCCTAGACAGGTGGACTGCTGTGTTCATATGAGTATTAGTTGTGGGTGCTTCCAAAATTGGGGTTTGTAAAGCAAGAGATTGTGAAATTTTTTTGCCACTTCCTTGTCCGATGGGATATCTATTTGCTTTGTGTTCTGGTGCTTTGGGAAACTAGTTGGGACCTCCTCCTTTTGTGTCCCACCTTCTCAACACCACCTACCTGGAACAAGGTAGTGTACTAAATCTCCACAAACGGGTTCTCGTCCATAGTGTCGCAGGAAAGCTCCACTCTCAACAATAACTCCAAGCAATCTTTTCT
>CM042850.1:2264850-2364850 GCA_023653725.1 Bungarus multicinctus
ACTCTGAGAATGTCACTGCTGACAGCCCTTCGAGGCAGGCCAGCTTAAACAATGGCCATGGCAAGGTTGCACTCACGCATTGTAGCATTGTCTCTCAGCTTGGACAACTTGAAAAGAGGTGTATGGATTTCAACTCCCAGAATTCCCCAGCCAGCTTCTTCAAGTTGCCAAGGTGTTGTGGCCTGTCGGCCACCGACCCCTCCAGCAGCCGAATCGGAGGAGGAGGAGGAGTTGGAGATGTGAGAGTCAGGTTCAGCATCAAGGCAACCTTGGAGTTCTAAGGGGGAAGAGTAGTGGTGGTATTCAGCCGGTTTTCACCGGTTTGTGCGAACCGGTAGCAAGAATTTGGTGTGAGTCAGTGAACCGGTAGTAACTTCTGGCTGGCCATGCCCTGACCCAGTCGCCTCGTTGTCCCTTGCTTGTTCGCCCAGTCACTCCTTAAGGTATTTCTTCTTCTTTTTCCCCTCCCAACATCAGCTCTTCCTACGATCAGCTGTGCCGGGATTCCCTTCGCTTACTTACTGCTTCACCCAGGAGGTTTCCCTGAGGCCCAGGAAGGCAAAAAATGGAAGGGGGGGGCGGTTGTTGCAAAAAGCAAAAAAAAACCCACACACCCCCAGTCACATGGCCATGCCCCCTAGCCAAGCCCAGAGAACTAGTAGTAAAAAATTTTGAATCCCACCATTGGGGAAGAGGGAATGAAGCTGTCAAAGGGAGAGACACAGAGGCAGAGCCTGGGCCATCTGTCAGCCCTCGGATGGAGAGTCAGCAGCCTTCAGGTCTGGAGGTGGCTGATGAGGAAAAGGAGGAACAGCCGGGTCCAGTGCCTGATGCACAGAAGGCAGAAGAGAGGAGAGCAGTGGAAATCTATGGGCCGGTCCTCGGGACAGGAGCTCCGAGGGGGAATGGAACTGGCACAGAGAGACAGAGAGAGGGGGAGGGAAGGAGAGAGAGAGAGGTGGAGCCTGCACCATCCGTCAGCCCTCAGATGGAGAGTCAAGAGCCCCCAGGTCTGGAGGTGGCTGCTGAGGAAGAGGAGGAACAACTAGGTCCAGTGCCTGACGCACAGAAGGCAGAAGAGAGGAGAGCAGTGGACATCTATGGGCCGTCCTTGGGATGGGAGCTCTGAGGGGGAATGGAACTGGCAGAAAGAGGGGGGGAGGGAGGGGGGAGAGAGAGAGAGAAAGAGAGCCTGGGCCATCTGTCAGCCCTCAGATGGAGAGTCAACAGCCCCCATCAGGAGGTGGCTGATGAGGAAGAGGAGGAACCTGTGCCTGACATGCAGAAGGCACAGGAGAGGAGAGCAGTGGAAATCTATGGGCCGGTCCTCGGGACAGGAGCTCCGAGGGGGAATGGAACTGGCACAGAGAGACAGAGAGAGGGGGAGGGAAGGAGAGAGAGAGGTGGAGCCTGCACCATCCGTCAGCCCTCAGATGGAGAGTCAAGAGCCCCCAGGTCAGGAGGTGGCTGCTGAGGAAGAGGAGGAACAGCCGGGTCCAGTGCCTGACATGCAGAAGGCAGAGGAGAGGAGAGCAGTGGAAATCTATGGGCCGGTCCTCAGGATGGGAGCTCTGAGGGGGAATGGAACTGGGAGAGAGAGAGACAGAGGGAGGGAGAGGGAGAGAGGGGGAGGGAGGGAGAGAGAGAGGTGGAGCCTGGGCCGTCCATCACCCCTCAGATGGAGAGTCAACAACCCCCAGGTCTGGAGGTGGTTGATGAAGAAGAGGAGGAATAGCTGGGTCCAGTGCCAGTGGGTGCATAGAAGGGAGAGGAGAGGAGAGCAGTGGAAATCTATGGGCCGGTCCTTGGGATGGAAGAGCCACTGCTGCTAGCAAAGCCCCATCCAGGGTCTGGGGATGAAAGGCAGGGGGTGGAGATGAATAGGGGTGACAGACAACTATTCATTTTCCGGACAGATGGACTAGTTATCCTGCGGTGAGAGAGAAAACTTTTTGCTGGGTCTGTTGGCACTCCTAGTAAAGGAATCTTTGAATTCACTTCAGAGGATTTGTCGTGTTTGGGAAGCTGGGCCAGACCACAAGGTTGAGAACGACTGCTTTAGCACTTCTAGGTTGCCAGTTGTCTCCAACCTATGACTGGTCATTTAGCGACTATTCGTAGTTACGACAAATCCACCCCAAAAGATACATACGATCCAGATATAAAGTCTCAATGGCCGCTACTCCCCCAGTCCTGCGATCTCACATTTGGTACACTGGGCATCTGTCTTGTATTTATGGGTCATTTTGGAAACCCCAATGGTTACCAGTACAATCATTAGTCCTGCCTAAACGACTTCTACTGGCTTGATTCCAGCAAGGTGACCTGAACCAGAAGGGCAACCGATACCTAGAATATTACGCCGTTGTGGACAAAAGCATGGTAAGTTTGTCACTGATCATTGCAATTTATGGAAGAACTTGAAATGCCAGAATTACAGAATTGGAAGGGACCTTGAAGGTCTACTAGTCCAACCCCCCTGCTCAGGTAGGACACCCCAGGCCTTTTCAGGCAAATGGCTGCCCAATCTCTTCTTGAAAACCTCCAGTGATGGAGCACCTACAACTTCTGGTGGCAAGCTGTTCCACCGGTTAATTGTTCTCACTGTCAGGAAATTTCTTCTTAGTTCCAGGTTGCTTCTACTCCTTGATCAGTTTCTGTCTGTTGTTTCTTTTCTTGCATTCTGGTGCTTTGGAGAATAATTTGACCCCCTCTTCTCTGGGGCAGCCCCTCAAACATTGGAAGGCTGCTATCATGTCACCCCCTGGTCCTACTTTTCATTAGACTAGACATCCCAAATTCCTGCCATCGTATTCTTCATATGTTTTAGCCCCCATTCCCTAATCCTCTTTGTGACTCTTCTCTTCACTCTTTCCAGAGTCTCAATGTCTGTTTTTATATAATGGCAATATAAAAAGATGAGGCCTCGTCCGAGATCTTATGTTTTTAAATTGGGGCCCAGTTGTGGTGTCCAGTTGTGGTGTCAGGAAGGAGACCTGGACAGAGACAGGTCTTAAGTCCATTAAATCGTGGACAGCAATCTACCCAAATGCAAGATCTTAGACGTGCAGGGAATGTTATTTATTTATTTAAACAAGTTATACAACCATCTACCTCACAACAGTGGTGATAGATGATAGAGAGAGAGAGAAAAAGAGGGGGGGTGGATGAAAGATAGATAGATAGATAGATAGATAGATAGATAGATAGATAGATAGATAGATAGATAGATAGAGAGAGAGAGAGAGAGAGAGAGAAAGAAAGAAAGAAAGAAAGAAAGAAAGAAAGAAAGAAAGAAAGAAAGAAAGAAAGAAAGAAAGAAAGAAAGAAAGAAAGAAAGAAAGAAAGAAAGAAAGAAAGAAAGAAAGAAAGAAAGAAAGAAAAACTATTTTATATAGATAGATATGAGAGATAAATATTAGATAGAGAGAGAGAGAGAGAGAGAGAGAGATATGAGATAGATGATAGATATGAGATGGATGGATGGATGGATGGATAGAAATAGATACATAGATGAGAGAAAGAAAGAAGGAGGGAAGGAAGGAAGGAAGGAAGGAAAGAAAGAAAGAAAGAAAGAAAGAAAGAAAGAAAGAAAGAAAGAAAGAAAGAAAGAAAGAAAGAAAGAAAGAAAGAAAGAAAGAAAGAAAGATAATAAAGAATAACTTTATTTTCACTTTGAAATGAATGTACACTAATCAGAATAGATTAAAATAAAATTTTAGGCTAGAATTTCCCAATCATGGCAACTTGAAGATGGGTGGATTTCCATTCCCAAGGCTGGCTGGGGAATTCTGGGGATTGAAATTCACCCATTTTCAAGCTGCGAAGACTGAGCAAAGCTGCTGTCGGCTTTGCACAAGATTAAAACAGCCACAATATCCCAATGCCGCTCACCACCATCCGAGATACAATCATCTCATTTTTATTAAAAGCTGCTCTAACCACACGTCTCTCACTAACTGTTTGACACAGTTAGGCCTGCAGGGAACAGCGTGAACGCACCATGTAAATATTTGGCATTAAGCGGGCTGTTCTTTTCCTTCTCGTTCTCCCTAGTTTCTACTCTACGGTGGCAATGAAACTGCTGTGGTGTCGGTAGTCTTTCACATGATGCTCCACGTTTACACAGTGAGTAGTTGCTTGGCGTCCCTTAGAATCGAAGCCACCGCTGGATTCTCCTTTTGCAATTGACCAGTGGGGAGTTTGTCAATGCCGACGGTGTTTAAGGGACGCTCCAGATGTTTTGGGATGGCATCCCAAACTGCCTATCGCTATCAGTACAGGCCGTCCTCGAGTTACGACCCCAAGGGAGCCCCAAAATTCTCTTGGTCAGCAAGACAATTCTTCAGTGAGTTTTGCCTTATTTTATTACTATTCTTGCCAGCCGTTGTTAAGGGAATTCCTGCAGTTGATAAGTTAGTTACACGGTTGTTAAGCGACCGGCCACTCTCAATTCCTGCGACCGTTCTTCATATGGTCTTTAATCCTCCTACCCTGTTTCCCCCCAAATACTTGATTTTTACACGTGCTCCCAATATAAGCCCTACCCCCAAAATAAGAGATCCCTAATTGAGATCCCAACCCACTCCAGAGTGGATGGGTAAAAATTAAGCTAGGGTGGAGATGGGGGGCGGGGAGCTGCCCTACTCCTTACCTTTGGGCAGGTGTAACCAGGCCTCGCATACCACGATATCTGCCTTGCTGGCCTATTTCTTCTCTTGGCCTGGCTTTCCTGAAGGCCTCTGGAGCTGAGAACAAAGCTCAGGATCGATCCAGAACTCCATTATTGGCTGCAGAGGCCTTCAGGAAAGCCTTGCCGGCCACAGAAGGAGAAGTTCCTGAACGCCTCTGACAGCGAAAAGGAGGCCAGGGGACGATGCACGCAAGTGAGGTTAGTCAGTGGAGGACATCCCCCCAAATAAGACCTTTTTTGGAGGCAATATATATATATATATAAGACAGGGTCTTATTTTGGGGGAAAACACAGGTAGTTGCTCTTTTTTGTAGATAAGAAACAATGTCAGGGATCTCGATAATTTACTTTTATTCACTTGAGAATAACTTTTTAACTAAACGGTTTTGCTGCAAACAGCGGAACGGTTGTTACAGCTGACAGCAAGCGAGCGAGCTAGCTAGCAACGGCTGACGCGTGCCGACAGCTCCTTTTATATTGGTCGCTTCAGCCGTCTCAGCCAATGATAATGTATTCTGGTACCTAGCAACGGCTGACGCGCGCGTCTCAGCCAATGATAATACATTCTGGTTCCTCACTCTGCTCTGCCTGTCATAACACCTTTCTCTGCACTTCTTCCAAAGGGTCAACATCTTTTTTTCTAATTTGTGGTGACCAAACCTGGATGCAGCATTCCAGGTGTGGCCTTATTAAAGCTTTATAATGCGCTTATTTTCTCTTTTCCCATCCTCAGATCTTCCTCCCGCTGGGCCTCCACGTTTATCTGGTCGGTATGGAGATTTGGATGGACAAAAATTACATCACCATCCATCCTTACGACCTGTCTGTGAACTTGAACGGGTTTTATAAGTACGTCCGGTACAGTCTTCGGCATCGCGAGCATTTTGACCACGCGGGTTTAATGACGTAAGCATTCCCTCTCTCCTTTTGGGGGGGGGAGGGGGGGGAGGAATGACCAGGTGGGCTTGAATGAGCATTAACTGGTGGGGAGGAGGGGATTTTGGGATTAGCAATGTGTCAACTCGTAAAACATTCCTATGCCTGTTTTCAAGTTGCCATAAACAATGTGGTGGAGGAGCAGCATGGCAGTTAAAACCAGAAGTACATTCCACGCTTATCTTACAAAGATTGTAGCTAGGCTACCGGATCTTCTGCCCGGGAAAATCCTTCACTGGAGAGTGTGATTGATGACACCCAGCCCATGAACATGTGTCATGCCCCTGTTGGAGTCTGACTCTGAGGGAGAAGAAGAACAGCCAACAGGCAGTAGGAGTGTGGCTCCGGAGGTTGTGGAGGAAACTGGGGAAGAGCAGAGGCCGGCTGGGCAGTCAGAGGAAGATCCCAGCCCATCCCCTCTCCATCCTAGAGCACGCAGGGGGGAGAGGATAAGGGAGAAATGTGAATGGCATGGTCTATAGGGGAGGAAAGGGCCCTGATCCCCTTCATGGGCCGTAACTGTGAGGGCTGTTTATAAGGACAAACTGCGCATGGCCCAGTGCTGTTAGCAAAGCATAAAATAATTCTAGTCTGTCAGTTCTTATCTGAGTTCTGGCATCCTTCCCAGTGTGTGTATTTGGATATCTGTGGACGTCTTCAAGCCCTTATCCTACCTTGTCTCCTTAATTGCTTCAGTGGGGTTTGTGTTATTTTTTTTCTATTTATAGCTTATATGTATTTTGAGTTTGAACGGCATTTCTTCCTTTTTGCAACTGTTTGTGGGGGAGTTTTTTCTCCAGTCAATGATAATTGGGCCTTTGAAGCCAAGTTGAAGGAATTAAAGGGACTTCACCTGTTTTTGTGACTTCGTTGCTTTTGTATTCTAGCCTGGGTCATCACAACATGCTTGGAGAATTTGATTTATGACACACCCAGAGGGGAGTGGGGGAGCAGGGTCACAGGGGACCGTAAATGACGTATGCTAGAGTTGGCTTCATTTAGGTTAATGCCGGTGTGTTGCTCCTAATAAATCTTTTGAATTCTTTTGAAGCTTGGGCCGAAGGTCATGGTTTAATCGCCAGAACCCTAACACAATGGCCACATGTTTATTTTATTTTATTATGTTTGTTTTTTATTATTTTATTTTATTACTATGCCACCATCACAAACTATGACAGTGACAGGCAGGTTCCATTAAGGTTGTAACTCTAGGACTACCTGTACAATGCAACTGCAGCGAATGGGAATTTGTTGCAACAGGCATAGCCCAACATTTCTTCACACCTGCCCTGGACTCTGTCTGTACCTCCCCACACAGGGTAGAAATATCTTACAGTTTGGGAAAATATGTTTAAGAAGTGCAACAAAGAAAGAAAGAAACCTGGAATAGCACTAATAGCAAAAAGAAAAAAATATTAATGCCCAGCCAATTCCTGACTTAAAAAAAAAAAAAAACTCAGCTTGTGCTCTGAGACCCATTCCTCATTTTGTGTAGAAATAGACCAATATTCATAAAATTGATGTAAGAAGATAAAGAGTAGAGGGGAGAAAAAACTCGGTCGTGTATGAGAAGGTGGCACCACAAATAGTTTTTCTGATGCTTACTGCTGTGCTGTCCCGTGTGTGTATACACAACAGACACCTGTGATTTAGTGCAGAGCTCTCCAACTTTGGCAACTTTAAGTCTGACGGACTTCAACTCCTGCTTTTTGGGTTGCTGGCTCATGTCATGAACTACTAATCGGACTGACTTTCTCTGCTCCTGCTGCCTTTTCTTCTGCCCTACGTGTTATTGGATCAGGTGCAGCAGGCAGTTCCTCCTCCTCATCCAGCTTTCCCCATCTGAAGCCTCAGAGTTGTCCTGCTGCAGCTGGGCTTCTGTTGTGGCCTGCTAGCGGCTGACGGAGCTGGCAGCAGAGTCGGACAGTAGTGAGGAGGTTGGGAAGGAACCTGGGCCAGTCCTGGAGGCTGAGGAAGACTCTCCATCAGAGGCAGAGATGGGGCCAGAGCAGGCTGGTAGTCAGCAGCTGCCTTTGGGCTCAGACGGCAGTGAGGTGGAGGAGCTTCTGGAGCCGGTTCCCAGCCTACACATGCACAGAGCTGTTAAAAGGAAGGCACAGTTAAGAACTCAGAGTCAACGTGGGAGTAAGGCCACAGGTGGACTATGAATAGCCCCTCCCATAAGGATTAAAAGAATAGCAAAAGGGGAGGGGGCTTTTGGCAGGAAACAATTCATTCGTTCCATCATTGTGAAGCTCTGTCTGCGCATCTCAGAGAGACTGTGCCTAGTCCTTCCTTGTCAGCACTGTGTTTGGAAATAGTTACTTGGCAGCTTTCCATGCTAGTTAAGGTCTGCACTCCTCATTACACCCTGGAAAGATTGTTGGCCAGGCCTTTGGCTGAATGTGGATGCAAGAAATTCACCTTCGTTTAATAGAAGGGATTTTGCTGGGACAAAGAGTCGACTTAGTGCCTCTTGGGGAAGCCTAGGAGAACAGTTTCAGCCAAATCCTTCTCAGATGGATGCTCAGAGCCATTGACCAACTCCTTTCCAGATCTGCCCAGAACTGGTTCATCTTCCTCTGACATCTGGAGAGATAACTGGGGAAACATCCAGGGGGAGACATCACAACCACCAGCCTCTTTCTTCATATTTTTCCCTGGGACAAAAAAATAACCTCCTTTCTGTGATGTTTTAGGGCAACTGGGAATCTTCCTGGACTTTCGTGGGGAGAACGATTTTGTCATCCCTCACATGTGTCCGTGAGCGTCATCCAGGTGAGGGTTTCTCCGTCTCTGATACCTTTTGCACCTGTTTGTACCTGTTTCCATTAATGTGGCTGCCAGAGCAGTTCAAATGAACACAGGTTGTGTGAACTTGGACAGCAGTGTTCCAATGTTTGAGGGGCTGCCCCAAAGAAGAGAGAGGGGTCAAGCTATTCTCCAAAGGCCCTGAAGGCTGGACGAGAAGCAACGGATGGAAACTCACCAAGGAAAGAAGCAACCTGGAACTAAGGAGGAATTTCCTGACAGGGAGGACAATTAGCCAGTGGAACTGCTTGTCATCAGAAGTTGTGGGTGCTCCAACACTGGGGGTTTTTAAGAAGAGATTGGACAGTCACTTGTCTGAAATGGTATATTATTGCTTTCTGGTGCTTTGGAAAATAGGGTGACCTCCTCCTCTTTGTGTCAACCTCTCAAATACTGGCACACAGGTAGTCCTCAACTTACAACGGTTCTGTCAGTGTCGCAGGAAATCTCCACTCCAACCAATAACTCTGAGACAGGACATCTTCTCAAAAGTTCTTTTTATTTCGGATAGTAAACTGGCACATCTGGGGAATCCCAAATCTGAAAGTTCCGGGTTTCCTTGCAATAAGTAAAAAACTACAAATCCACCCCCTGCACCCATCATGGCTATCACATGCCCCAATCACCATCCATCCCACCTTGAGATGTCTTCTCAACTAGGTGCAGAAATAACATGACCTTGACTTAGAAGAAGAATGCTGTTATGTCTAACCACATACACTCCAAGAAATCTCCCCGCCCACTTTCCCAGGCTCAAAATGTGGCAGTGTGGGAGCATCTGGTCTCAATATGGCTTCCAAAGCTCACATCTTCCTTCCTTCACTCCCTCCCTCTCCTTCCTTCCTTCCCCTCCTTCCTTCCCTCCTTCTTTCCCTCTCCTTCCTTCCTTCCTTCCCTCTCCTTCCTTCCTTCCCTCCCTCTCTTTCCTTCACTCTCTCCTTCCTTCTCCTCCTTCCTTCCTTCCCTCCCTCCCTCTCCTTCCCTCCTTCCTTCACTCTCTCCTTCCTTCTCCTCCTTCCTTCCCTCCCTCCCTCTCCTTCCCTCCTTCCTTCCCTCCCTCTCCTTCCTTCACTCTCTCCTTCCTTCTCCTCCTCCTTCCTTCCTTCCTTCCTTCCTTCCTTCCTTCCTTCCTCTCCTTCCTTCCTTCCTTCCTTCCTCCCTTCCT
Source organism: Bungarus multicinctus (assembly GCA_023653725.1). Classification (NCBI taxonomy): domain Eukaryota; kingdom Metazoa; phylum Chordata; class Lepidosauria; order Squamata; family Elapidae; genus Bungarus; species Bungarus multicinctus. Next base: position 2,274,456 of record CM042850.1, read on the forward strand.
TCCTTCCTTCCTTCCTTCCTTCCTTCCTTCCCTCTCCTTCCTTCCTTCTGTCAGCGTTCCAGAAAATCTCCACTCCAAGAGATAACTCCAAACCAGACACATTCTCAAAGTTCCCTTTTTTTAGAATAGTAAACTGGCATATCTGGGGAATCCCGAATCTGAAAGTTCCGGGTTTCCTTGCAATAAGTAAAAAAATTAAAATCCACCCCCTGCCACCCATCATCACATCACATGCCCCAATCACCATCTGTCCCAACTTGAGAATTCCCCTCACCCAGGTGCAGAAATAACATGACCTTGACTTAGAAAAAGAATGTTATTATGTCTAACTACATACGCTCCAAGAAATTCCCCCCTCCCATTTTCCCAGGCTCAAGAATATGGCAGCGTGGGAGCATCCAGTCTCAATATGGCTTCCAAAGCTGACAAGTTTGTTTTAGTGACTGCTCAAAGTTACAATGGCACTGAAACAAAGTGACTCATGGCCATTTTTCACACTTATAACCATTTCAACCATCCCCAGGGTCACGGGATCAAAATTTGGATGCTTGGCAAGTGGTTCATATTTCCAATGGTCGCACTGTCCCTGGGTCATGTGATCCCCTTTGGCGACCTTCTACGATGACCCAGGGTGGGATACAAAATAAACACAGTTACGAAAACAGGTGAAGCCCCTTTTATTCCTTCACTTTGCTTCAAAGCTCCAAATATCCTTGACTGGGGACAAAAAACTCCCCCACAAACAGTTACGAAAAGGAGGAAATGCCGTTTCAACTAAAAATGTTTATAAATTATAAAGAGTAAAAACAACACAAACCACACTGAAGCAATTAAGGGAACCAGGCAAGATAAGGGCTTGAAGACATCCACAGATATTGGAACACACACTGGGAAGCACGCCAAATTCAGAGAAGAACCATAAACTAGAGATATTTCCATGCTTTGTTTCCAGCACTGGCCCATACGCCTGTCCATCCTTTTAACCAGTTCTCACAGCTGCAGCCCATGAAGGGGATCAAGGACTACCTATGCTGCTGGTGTGCCCCCACCCCCCACTCCAGCCCTTCTTTTCTCTAAACTCAAATCCCGCAACCCTTCTTCATATATTGTTGTCTCCAGGCCTTTAAATTAAATTTTACAGGCAGTCCTCGACTTACAACCCTTCATTTAGTGACCAACGTTACAACGGAAACTGAAAAAAGGGACTTACGACCATTTTTCACACTTACGACCGTTGCAGCCTCCCCAGTGATCCACATTCAGGCGCTTAGCAACCGACTCACACTTATGATGCTCGCAGCATCCCGTGGTCACGCGATCCCCTTTTGCGACCTTCTGACAGGCAACGTCAAGGGGGGGGGGAAGCCAGATTCACTTAATGACTGTGTGACCCACTTAACAACTGCCGTGATTCCCTGAACTGCCGTGCCACGAAAAGTCGTAAAATAGGGGCAAAACTCACTGCCCCGCCGAGCCACAGGAATTTGGGGCTCCATTGTGGTCGTAATTCAAGAACTACCTGTATTTACCAGCATCTTCACTTCCCTAACTCTTGTCTCGCGGCGTACAGATACGTAAAAACCCTCAACTCGATGCCGAAACCATCGCCCACCAGTTGGGTCATTCCCTAGGCTTCACGCACGATGACGCAGCTGCGAATTTAGCCAGAAAATGCGACTGCAACTGCATAGTGTTTGGGAGCTGTTTGATGTTGACTTCAGGCCCGGCGTAAGTTGCCCCGGGCATCTCGTTCTTAGTTGGGGGGTTTTTTCCACCTCTCTTTCTTAGGCCTCCGTGGGCTCCCCAGTCAGCGGTGGGATTCACTTTTTTTTTACTATCGGTTCTGTGGGCGTGGCTTGGTGGGTGTGGCAGCGGAAGGATATACTGCAAAATCCCCTTTCCCTCCCCATCCCACTAACCTGCTTTCCAGCTCCGTTCTCCTGTGCAGGGCAACCAAAGGAGACCCAGCTGATCTGCTGTGGGCGTGGCTTGGTGGGTGTGGTGTTCTGTGGGCGTGGCTTGGTGGCTTGGTGGGCGTGGCAGGGGAAGATGACTGCAAAATCCCCCTTCCCTCCCCACCCCACTAACCTGCTTACCAGCTCCGTTATCTTGTGCAGGGCAACCAAAGGAGACCCAGCTGTGGACATGGCTTGGTGGTCGTGGTGTTATAGAATATAGAAGAATAGAATAGAATAGAATAGAATAGAATAGAATAGAATAGAATAGAATAGAATAGAATAGAATATGGAAAATAGAAGAATAGAATATAGAATGATAGAATAGAATAGAATAGAATAGAATATAGAATAATAGAAGAGAAGAGAAGAGAAGAGAAGAGAAGAGAAGAGAAGAGAAGAGAAGAGAAGAGAAGAGAAGAGAAGAGAAGAGAGAATAGAATACAGAATAATAGAATGGAATAGAATATGGAAAATAGAAGAATAGAAGAATAGAAGAATAGAATATAGAATGATAGAATAGAATAGAATAGAGAATAGAATACAGAATAATAGAATAGAATATGGAAAATAGAAGAATAGAATATAGAATGATAGAATAGAATAGAATAGAATAGAATATGAGAGAATAGAATTCTTTATTGGCCAAGTGTGATTGGACACACAAGGGATTTGTCTTGGTGCAAATGCTCTCAGTTTACATAAAAGAAAAGATATATTCGTCAAGAGTCAAGAATCATCAGGTGCAACACTTTATAATAGTTATAAAATAGAATAGAATATGGAAAATAGAATACTAGAATAATGGAATAATAGAAGTATAGAATATAGAACAGAACAGAATATAGAATGGGACGGGATATAGGATAGCGTAGCATAGCATAGGATAGAAGACAAGGTACAAGTGACCACAACGAATAAGTTACAAATAAAATCATAGCTCACAGGAAATTCTTATTGTCTGACAGGAACTGTTCCAGGCTGAGTAACTGCAGCACCCTGGAATATTTGAAGCTGATCCAAAAACCTGGGAAAACCTGTTTGCTTGACAAACCTGCCCAGATGTTTAGCATGAAGGAGTGTGGGAACGGCGTCATTGATGACGAGGATGAAGAGTGCGACTGTGGAGTTGAAGAGGTGAGACATCCAGACCACCTGGCCAAGGGGAGGGTGCTTCCCCCCCAAAATCAGCTGGATGATTACCCAGACAACGTACTCATGTAAATAAGGTTAAATTTACACACCTATTTTGAATTGGACATTTCATGCTGGCGTCAACAATATCCCAGTCCAAATCATATTGCATGATTTATTTCTTAAATGTATAGACTGAATTTTTAGGCAGTTTTAAAAAACAACAACTCAAATGTACAGGTAGTCTTCAACTTAAGACAACAATTGAAATCAAATAAATAAAAGCCATCAGGGTGACTTTGCGCCAATCACCAGGAGACGGTGAGTTCTAGTCCTGCCTAACGCATGAAAGCCAGCTGGGGTTTTTTTGAGCCAATCACTAGGAAACAGTGAGTTTCTCTTCCTTTCTTAGGACATAGAAGGAACCTGGATCCAAGCCATCTTCCTGAAACAAGGAGGAAAACAGCGGCAACTTCATGTAAGCGGATCAAATAAAACTTGACGTGGTAGGAAGAGTGAACGATATCTATCTATCAAACTAACTACTTGCGAGAAGAAAAATTAACTTCAAAATAATGTTTGAGGTTTTGTACAATTGTACAAAATGCTAAAGCTCTTTTATAAAAAGTCTAACAATATTGTAAAGTTCCAGATTGTTTGGTATCTAGTCAGGATTTAATAGCTAGATAATATATTGATGAGAGAGGGGATAATATATTGATGAGTGAGAGAGAGGGGGAGGGGGAGGAGGGGGAAGAGAGAAGAGAGAGAAAGAGGAGAGAGGGAAAGAAAGAGAGGAGAGAGAGAGATGAAAGAGAGAGAGAGAAAGAGAGAGAGGAGAGAGGGAAAGAAAGAGAGGAAGAGAGAGAGAGAGAAAGAGAGAGAGAGGGGAGAGAGGGAAAAAAGAGAGGAGAGAGAAGAGAGAGAGGAGGAGGAGGAAGAGAGAGAGGGGACAGAGGAAAAGAAAGAGGAGAGAGAGAGAAAGAGAGAGAGGGAAAGAAAGAGAGGAGAGAGAGAGAAGAGAGAAAGAGAGAGGAGAGAGGGAAAGAAAGATAGAGGAGAGAGAGAGATGATGCTAATAAAATAATAAAAAACTATTCATCAAAATCTTTATAATTCTCTCTCTCTTTTCTAAACAGCGGATGCCAAAATTTCGCGATCGTTTTTCATTTCCTAACCACCTACAGCCTAAAACCATAACTGTAAGTTATTGGTCCATCAATATTGTGAAAATGAGATGGCTTCTTGACGCAAAAGATGTCGCTTTGGGTGTTTTTTACTTGGTTTGTTAAAGGTTTATCATTTGACAAGGCCTCCCTCAGATTCCCAGCTCTTAGAATTCAGAATGACAGAGTTGCAAGGGACCTTGGAGGTCTTCTAGTCCAACCCCGCTGCTTAGGCAGGAAACCTTACACCCAGGGGTGGGATTCAAAAATCCCAGCTGCCCTTTTGCTGGGTGGGCGTGGCCATGATGGGTGCGGCCTACCGGAACTTCCCAGACGGCCGTTTTTCACTTTCCGCCGAGTCCAGAAGCTTCCCTCAGCCTTCTGGGAGGGTGAAAACGGGCTCCCCTGGGCTCCGGAGGCCCTCCGGAAGTTGGAAACAGGGCCGTTTCCCCCCCTCCCAGAGGCTCCTTGCAGACCCTGCATTGACCTGCATTGAAAATGGGCCACATGGAGGCTCTTGGGAGGGGAGGGGCGAGGTGGGCGGGGCCAGCTGGTTGGTTCAAATACCGGTTTGGCAACCCAGATGCAAATTTAACCTCCAGTTCGCTAGAACCGGTACAAACCGGCTGAATCCCGCCCCTGCCCTCCACCACTTCAGACAAATGGTTGTTGTTAGGAATGTATTGTAGGTCACCTAACAGTTGGGTTGGAAATATATAAACCAGGATAGACATTTTAATACTGTCTCTTTAAAGGGAATGCTAAAATTGTAATTGGGTGTGGTTCCTCAAACGGCCATAAGATGGAGCCAGAAACCTGGTTTCCCAGAGAGTATTGCTAGTTGCTGGTTGGTCGATGTTCTGATGTTCGCTGTTTTCAGTTCCTGCATTGACTATTGCTGATCGTCATTATTCTTGGATTGATGTGAGTCTGTTACTGAACTGTTTTTAATACTGGACTTTGTTATTGGATTATCCCTGGACTAAAAACTGACTGCTATAACCATGTATGTCTTGGACTGTTTGTTGGACTTTGCTTACCCATTTACTGGAAGTAAAACCTACATTTTACTATACAGTGTAGCTGTGTGCTGTGTGTGTGTTATTCAACATTACTCTCACTGCGTCTCCCTGTGTGTGCACTCATTCTCCTAACGGGGAATTACCTCAACAGTTGTCCAATCTCTCCTTAAAAACTTCCAGTTGTGGAGCATTTATAACTTCTGGACTTATTGAAGTTGGTTCCTCTTGGCATAGCAGAAGGAGACTCAAAACCCTCCGAGTTTGCTGCTAGCTGAGCTCTACACGTAGCTTATTAACTTACGACCATTCATTTAATGACCGTTCAAAGTTTACAACCGCACTGGAAAAAGGGACTTGTGACTGTTTTTCACACTTGCGACCATTGCAGCATTCCCCAGGGTCATGAGATCAACATTCAGAGGCTTGGCAACTGACTCGTATTATGACAGTCACAACGTCCCTGGGTCACATGATCCCCTTTGGCAACCTTCTGACCAGCCAAGTTGAATGGGGGAAGCCAGATTCGCTTAATGACCGGGGTTACTGACTTAATACCGGCAGTGATTCACTTAACAACTCTGCCAATCTAACTTCTATCTATCTGTATATCTCTATCACTATCTCTCTCTCTATCTACATCTCTCTCTCTCTCTCTCTCTCTCTGTATATAATATATATATATTATATATATAGCAAAAGCCCATTCACGCATCATCACAAAATCTCCAGAACCGTAAAGCCTACAAACTTGAAATGTGGCCCATAGGTTCCTCTTGGCTTCTAGGGGCTCATTAAGAAAGGATTTTTCCAAATGATCTTCAGAGCATTTAGAGTATTTCTTATATTATTATTATTATTATTATTATTATTATTATTATTATTATTATTATTAACACACTCTGATGCTAAGGAGTTCTGCTCCCCCTCCCCACCTGGAAAGAAATCTCTTCCAAATACAAAACACAAGCAGAGGAGTTTCAGTTTCCCAGCACCAAGCACTTAGTACAGAACAGTTGAGCTAAGCCATGCCCAGGCTCCTTGCTGTCTCCTTCTTGCTCACACAGCAAATACTGTTTCCCTTTCCAAACAGCCCTCCATTCTCTCTCACACTGACAGGATGCTAGCCAGGTGAATACAGAGGGATGCTGGTAGGCAGGGGCAGAATTTATTTCCCCCTTATTTTCCTCCCCCAAAACTAAGCCCCACCACAGAGTTTCGTAGCGAAGCAGCTAGTAAAAGGTATAAAATGGGGCAAAACTCACTTAATAAGCGTCCCACCCAGCAAGAAGAATCTTTGAGCTCCCTTGTGGTGGTAAGTCGAGGACTGCCTGCCGTATCTCTGTGATGGGGATATTTAAGAAAGGGGCGATATAAGCCCCTCGTTGGTCTCTCTCTCTCTTTTAACAGGAAGAAGGTTCCTCGGCCATCCAAATCGTACTCATGAATGAGAAATATCCCAAAGTCAAGGGACCCGCTGTAAGTTTTCCATTCCTTTAATGTCGGGGGGGGGCAAGGGGGGGATTTTCAGGGTGGCCTCGGGCACGGATGGGGGTGAACGAGTCAGCCCCCCCTCTCGTGGCAGGAGTGCAGGAAGAATGAGTGTTGCCAGGACTGCAAATTCAAAGAAGACATTGACTGCCTTTATGGGCTCTGCTGTGAGAAGTGTCAGGTAAGAGCCAAGCAATCCTTCCTTCCTTCCTTCCTTCCTTCCTTCCTTCCTTCCTTCCTTCCTTCCTTCCTTCCTTCCCTCCTTCCTTTCCCTTCCCTCCTTCCTTCCTTCCTTCCTTCCCTCCCTCCCTTTCCCTTCCTTCCTTCCTTCCTTCCTTTCCCTTCCTTCCTTCCTTCCTTCCTTCCTTCCTTATCACCTTCCTCCTTCCATTTCTCCTTCCTTCTTTCCTTCTTTGTCTCCTTCCTTGCTTATTATTTCCTTCCTCCTTCCATTTCTCCCTCCTTCCCTTCTTCCTTCCTTCCCAAATTCTTCCTCTCCTTCCCTCCTCCCCCTCCCTTTCTCCTTCCTTCATCCTTCCCCTTTTCCTTCCTTCCTTTTCTCATTATCTCCTTCCTCCTTCCAATTTCTCCTTCCTCCCCAAATTCTTCCTCTCCTTTCCTCCTCCTCCTCCCTCCCTTTCTCCTTCCTTCCTTCATCCCTCCATCCTCTTTTCCTTCTTTCTTTTTCTCATTATCTTTCCTCCTTCCATTTCTCTTTCCTTCTTTGTCTCTGGCTCTTTGAGCAGGCCGGCCTGGGCTGAGATGATGATTTTAAATTTGATCTCCATTTTTAATTTAAATTGGGTTTTAAGGGTGGGGGGGGGTTTCCTAATTTTAGTATGCAGCTGATTTAAATTTAATTACTTTTTAACTTTTGTATTTTCTGTGGGGTTTTTAGATGAGCTGTTCACCGCCCTGAGTCCCTTGGGAGAAGGGCGGTATATAAATGCAATTAATAAATAAATAAATAAATAATAAATTATCTCCTTCCTCTTTCCATTGCTTTCCTTCCTTCCCAAATTCTTCCTCTCCTCCTCTCTTCCCCCTCCCTTCCTCCTTCCTTCCTTCCTCCCTTTCCTCATTATCTCCTTCCTTTTTCCATTACTCCTTCCTTGCTTATTATTTCCTTCCTCCTTCCATTTCTCCCTCCTTCCCTTCTTCCTTCCTTCCCAAATTCTTCCTCTCCTTCCCTCCTCCCCCTCCCTTTCTCCTTCCTTCATCCTTCCCCTTTTCCTTCCTTCCTTTTCTCATTATCTCCTTCCTCCTTCCAATTTCTCCTTCCTCCCCAAATTCTTCCTCTCCTTTCCTCCTCCTCCTCCCTCCCTTTCTCCTTCCTTCCTTCATCCCTCCATCCTCTTTTCCTTCTTTCTTTTTCTCATTATCTTTCCTCCTTCCATTTCTCTTTCCTTCCTTCCTTCCCAAATTCTTCCTCTCCTTCCCTCCTCCCACTCCCCTTTTCTCCTTCCTTCCTCTCTCTTTTCCTTCCTTCCTTCCTTTTTTATCTCCTTCCTCCTTCCATTTCTCCTTCCTTCTTTCCTTCTTTGTCTCATTATCTGCTTCCTCCTTCCATCTCCTTCCTTCCTTCCCAAATCCTTCCTCTCCTTTCCTCCTCCCCCTCCCTCCCATTCTCCTTCCTTCCATCCTCCCTCCCTCCTCTTTTCCTTCCTTCCTTTTCTCATTATCTCTTTCCTCCTTCCATTTCTCTTTCCTTCTTCCTTCTTTCCCAAATTCTTCCTCTCCTTCCCTCCTCCCCTTTCCTTTCTCCCTTCCTTCCTTCATCCCTCTCTCCTCTTTTCCTTCCATCCTTTTCTCATTATCTCCTTCCTCCTTCCATTTCTCTTTCCTTCCTTCCTTCCCAAATTCTTCCTCTCTTTTCCTTCCTTCCTTTTCTCATTATCTCTTTCCTCCTCCCAATTTCTCCTTCCTTCCTTCCTTCCTTCCCAAATTCTTCCTCTCCTTCCCTCCTCCCCTTCCCTTTCTCTCTTCTTTTCCTTCATCCCTCCCTTCTCTTTTCCTTCCATCCTTTTTTGGAAAAGTCAAAGAACAGCAGGAACTTTGCAGCCAGGGTTGGGGTGGGCGGGCTGTCCCTTCTGGTGGAGCTGCCGACTTCTGAGCACCCTCCAAACCGAAGAAGCCTGAATCCTTGCCTCTGCTAGTTTGCCCAAACCGGAACCCCGTGCCGGGAAGCCGCTTCGGAGTGCGACCTCCCGGAGTTCTGCAACGGCACTTCCTACGACTGTCCGACGGACGTCTACAAGCAGGACGGGACGCCCTGCGGCAACCACAACCGCTGCTTCCTGGGGCTTTGCCTGGATCACCAGACACACTGCAAGGCTCTCTTTGGGCCAGGTAAGGCCAACCTCCGGGCTGAAGAGGCTCCCGGGGAAGAGAATCTCTGGAGCTCAGGGTTCAGCTGTGGCGTCCTTGGCGCTCTCTGAGCTTGGCGGTTTTCTGGCGGACGTTTCACGACCCAACTAGGGAACATCGTCAATGCTGGAAGGGAGGGGGGGTTGTGGAGAGGAGGAGGAGGAGGAGGAGAAGTGTGGGATCCTTAAGTGCCCTCTGAACTTGGTGGTTTCCTTGCAGACGTTTCATGACCCAACTAGGGAACATTATCAGTGCTAGAAAGGAATGGGGTTTGTAAGGAGAAGGAGGAGGAGGGGGAGGAGGAGGAAGAGGAAGGGATCCTTGGTGCTCTAAGATGTTTTCTTGCAGACGTTTCATGACCCAACTAGGGAACATCATCAGTGCTAGAAGGGAGTGGGGTTTGTAGAGAGGAGGAGGAAGAAGAGAGGGGGAGGGGGGAGGAGATGGACTGCATGTCCTTGATGCTCTCTGAGCTTGGTGGTTTCCTTGCAGACATTTCATGACCCAACTAGGCAACATCATCAGTGGTAGAGAGGCATGGGGTTTGGGAGGGGGAGGGGGAGGGGGAGGGGGAGGACTTTGGGGTCTTTGCTGCTCTCTCAGCTGGGTAGTTTTCTTGCAGACGTTTTTTGACCCACCTAAGGAACATCATCAGTGCTAGAAGGGAGGAGGGGTTTGCAGAGAGGACTTGGAGGTCCCTGGCGGTTTTCTTGCAGGTGTTTCACTACCCAGCTAGGGAGCATCATCAGTGCCTCCCTTAAGTGCCTCCTTCCCCTTCCAGATGCCCAAGAAGCCCCTCTGAGCTGCTTCAAGGAGATAAACATGCGTGGCAACCGCTTCGGCAACTGTGGCAAGGATGGCTCGGTTTTTCGGAAGTGTCTTGAGAAGTAGGTGGGCTCTCTGGGATGTTGGCTTCTTCCTGGCCAATCGGGGGTTTGCCCAGGCCTGGCAGAGAACATTGGGGAAGGGGAACCTCATAAGCGGTGCTGAGACCAACATCAAGCCATGGTTTAAAACAGAGCAGAGCATGCAACCCTGTTTGCAACAGCCGCCAAATCTGTTTTGCCAAAGTGCCAGGCAAAAACGGAGGGTTATTTTGGATCTAGAGCAGGGGTGGGATTCTACCGGTTCAGACCGGTTCGAATGAACCAGAGGTTAAAATTACATCTAGTTTGCCGAACCTGTATTTGAACCAACCAGCTGGCCCCACCCACCCTGTTGTCAGGACTCCAACAAATCCACCCCCATTCAAATCCTCAGTCTCTAGCCGCATCTCTCAGAGTAGAAAAAAATTGATTTATTAGGAGTGGTCATGTTGGCGTTAGCTGGGTGCAACCGACACTAAAACACACCATTCATTTTCCCCCTTGACCCTGGTCTTCCCCTCCCCCACCTCCTGGGTGTATATTCTCCAATGGGACACTTCCATAGTCAAGAGTCACCCATTTATGCTCTCCAGTAATAATCTTGCGTGCCAACAGCTTCGGCTGCCTAGCAATTATCTGAAGCATTTACGGAATGCACTGCTTTCCCCCCTCCCTTCCTTTCTGCTGGCAACTAAAAAGGCCAAAGGAGTCTTTTTTTAGTTGACATCTTGCCCGTCCCCTCCCAGGAGTCTCTACACAGTGCAGGTAAGTGCAGGGTCTGCACAGAGGCTCTGGGAGGGGGAAAAAACAGCCCTCCCAGATGTTCCAGAAGTCCAGAAATGGGCCTGTTTCCAACTTCCGGTGGACCTCCAGAGCCTGGGGAAGGCTGTTTTCACCCTCCCAGAGGCCCAGGAGAAGCCTCTGGACACTTGGGAGGGCAAAAATGGCCTTTCCCGAGCTCTGGAGGCCGTCCGGAAGCCGGAAACAGGAAGTCCCATAAGCCACGCCCACCATGGCCATACCCACCCAGCCACCGGGCAGCGAATGGGTTGCTGGGATGTTTGAATCCCACCCCTGATCCAGAGACAACGGCCACTCCAGGGAATACAGAAAGTTTTGACTTTATTATTTACTCAGGCAAAACGAGTTAGAAACACAGCCTTAAAAAGCGTACAGGTAGTCCTCAACTTACAACACTTCATTTAGTGACCGTTCCAAGTTACAACAGCAGTGGAAAAAAGTGACTGATGACCGTTGCCAAACTTAACGACTGTTACCGCATCCCCAGAGTCACATGATCCAAATTCAGATGGTTGTCGACTGACTCGTATTTACAACGGTCGCAGAGTCCCAGGGTCACATGATCCCCTGTCATGACCCTGTCGAGTCTGACTCGGAGGGGGAAGACAAAACAGCCGACAGGGACTGGGAGTGGGGCTCCGTTGGCTGTGGAAGAAACTGGGGAAGGGCACAGTCCGGTTGGGCAGAGGAGGAAAGAGGTAGAACAAGGGAAAGGGGATTCAGAGGAAGACCCAGGCCCACCCACCCCCTCTTCATCCTAGGGCACACAGAGAGGAATGGAGAAGGGAGCAATGAGGGTTGCATGGCTTACGGGGGAGGAAAGGGCCCTGATTCCCTTCATTAGCCACACCTGAGAATGAGAGTTTAAAAGAGATGCAAGCTGAGTGCAACATCTGCTGGGAGCAAACGTGAGTTTATCTTGTGTTGACTTTGGTTATCTGCAGTTCCTGGAATCCTCCCAACTATGTTGCATTACTGCTGTGCCTTCACATCTGGAATTCTTGCTCCTGCCCTGCCAGACTAATTACCTCATTTTGCCTCGATTGGATTTTAATTTAGTTTTTGTTGACCATGTTTTGGACTTGATTCTCTGCAGCCCAAGGCTGCTCCTGGGAGAATTTTTCTCCAGCCCAGATGGTAACCAGGATATTGGGGCGGGGGGAGGGGCAAAGTTGGAGCTAATAAAAGGACGACTCCCACAGATTATCTGACTGGGTTGCCTTTGGGCCACGCCCCTTTGGGTCATCACATCCCCTTTTGCGACCTTCTCATGAACAGAAGTGAACAACTGTCTTACCAATTTAACAAGGGCAGAGATCCACTTAACAACCGTGGCAAGACATGTCGTAAAAAGGGGCGAAATTCACTTAACCAAGGCTTTTGACTAAGCGCCATCAACTCTGGAATTCAATTGTGGTTGTAAGTCGAGGACTACCCGTACAGCAAAATGTGAAATTACAGCGACCAGTTACACAGCACTCGGTTCTTTTCATTTCTTTTTTTTAATAAAGTTTGATTAATTTTCTAGTATTACATTTATTTAGTGTTTAACAAACACCCTGTTGTCTGGGTTATTTCGTTTGCTTGACAGTACAAATTATATTCCTAATCTTTAGTCGTTTTTCCCAGCCATTGATAAAATAAATTCCATCTTTGGTCATATTCTGCGTCTTCTTTCTGTTCAATCTTCAATGTAAGTCTGTCCATTTCTGCACAGTTCAATATCTGCTTAATTATCTCTTCATCGAGCGGTATTTCTTCATTTTTTTTTCCAATGCTGAGCAAATACGATCCTCGCTGCTGTTAATATATGTGTCATAAAATATTTATTTGGTCTATGTTGCCAACAGAAAGGAAGGGGGAGCAGTGGAGCAGCTTGGAAACCGAAAGTGCATTCCATAAATGTTTTCAAAGATAGTAACTAGGCGACTGAAGTTTCTGCCGCGCAAAATTCTAATTGGAGAGCCTGATGGATGAGTCTGGGCTATGGACGTGTCCCATTGGAGAATATGAATTAGGATACACCCAGGGGAGTGGGGCGAAACCAGGGTCAAGGGTGACAGTGAATGATGTGCCTCAGAGTCGGCTGCACCCAGGCAGTGTTGGCATGTTTACTCCCAATAAATCCTTTTGAAGTTTTGAAAGTTTGGCTCGAGACTCAGGATTTAAATGGAGGTAACTGCCGGAACCTTGACAATATGCAATATTAAATATACATTTTGTTTATTGATTTTTTCCCCGATATTATACCTATTTTATTTTTTAAAAAAATTCAAATTTAAGATCTACACAGTACTCGGTTCTTCTGTCTCACTCTACGACTAGGGATGTCCTCTGTGGGAGAGTGCAGTGCGTTAACGTGGGGAAAATCTCGAGCATCGCGACCGGGCAAGAGGTACTCCAGACTCCCGTGGAGGACACCGTGTGTTGGGGGACCGAATTTGACCTGGGGGAGGACGTCTATGACCTGGGAGCCGCGCGAGATGGAACCACCTGCGGCCCCGACAAGGTGAGCCCCGACCACCTTCCTGGTCCTCTCCGAGTTGTCAAAAGTTTCCAAGGCTTCTTGGGTTAACCCTGAAGTTGGCTGCACTGTGGCCGTTTTCCCTTTTGTAGTTTCCCAGAGGGAGGTTTCTCTTCTCATTCCTTCAGGGCTGACACAGCCTGGAGTGAAGAGGCCGGGGAGAGGGGTATAGAGATAGCTGGGGTCAGGGTTGAGCTGCTACCGGTTCTCCCCGGTTCAAGCGAACCGGTAGCGAACCAGAAGCTAATTTTATGACCGGTTCATAGAATCATAGAATAACAGAGTTGGAAGGGACCTTGGAGGCCATCTAATCCAACCCCCTGCCCAAGCAGGAGAGCCTATTCCAAAGATTAGCCTCTGCCTAGGATCGAACTCACAGCCTCTCGATTGTGAGGTGATTGTGATTGTGATTGTGATTGTGATTGTGAGGCTCCACCTCTAGGCCACCGGAGCTGCACAGTTTGATGAATTGGCAAATCCCACCCTTGGCTGGCCCTGCCCTCCTATCCCTGCCCTTCCCAGGAGTCTCCATGTGGCCCGTTCTGGATCCCAAGTAAGTACAGGGCCCGCATGGAGGTTCGAGGAGGCCAAAAAATGGGCCTCCCAGAGGCTTCGGAAGGCTGGAAACAGACCAGAGGACCTCCGGAGCCCATGGAGGCTATTTTTGCCCTCCCAGAGGCCCGAAAAAAGTCACCGGAGCCCAAGGAGGGTGAAAATGCCCCCCCCCCCCCCCATGATGCAGGAGGCTGACTAGGCCATGCCCACCCAACAACCAGGCAGAGAACCGGTTGCTAAATTTTTTGAAGCCCATCCCCTGGCTAGGGTGCTGTAGCCAAAATAAAATTCTTTCCCTCTGGGAGTCAAGGACATTGGTGCAGGTGTCTGAAGGGTGGAGACTGAGGTCGCCTAGCAACTGGGCTGGATGCTGCTTGGACCCTGTGACTGGAGACTCTGGGTGGGGGGGCAGGGGGGATTCTACCATTTCCGGCCAGTTCTATAGAACGGGTTGTTATGATTCTGCACAATTCGGACAACCGGCAAATCGTGCCCCTGGCTGGCCCTTCTCCTCCCCAACCAAACAGTCCTTATCGCGCATGTGCGACATCGCACCCATGCCCGACATCGCTGACTGCGTTCTCCCCTGCCCAGTCACTCCTTAAGGTATTTCCTTTTTTGCCCTCCCAACGATCAGCGGTTCCGATGATCAGCTGTGCTAGGATCCCCCTAGCTGTTTTACTGCTTTGCCCAGGTGGAAGGAAGGAAGGAGAGGACAATGGAAGGAAGGAGAGGAGGAAGGAAGGAAGGAAGGAAGGAAGGAAGGAAGGAAGGAAGGAAGGAAGGAAGGAAGGAAGGAAGGAAGGAAGGAAGGAAGGAAGGAAGGAGAGGAGAGGAGAGGAGAGGAGAGGAGAGGAGAGGAGAGGAGAGGAGAAAGAAAGGAATCCCAGAATCCTGCTCACTGTCTTACTGCTTCACCCAGGAGGAAGGAAGGAAGGAAGGAAGGAAGGAAGGAAGGAAGGAAGGAAGGAAGGAAGGAAGGAAGGAAGGAAGGAAGGAAGGAGGAGAGGAGGATCAGCTGTTCTGATGATCAGCTGTGCCAGAATCCCCCTCACTGTCTTACTGCTTCGCCCAAGAGGAAGGAAGGAAGGAAGGAAGGAGGAAGGAGGAAGGAGAGGAGAAGAAAGGAGAGGAGGAAGGAAGGAGAGGATGATCACCTGTTCCAATGATCAGCTGTTCCAAGGTCCCCCTCACTATCTTACTGCTTCGCCCAGGAGGTTTCGCTGAGGCCCAAGAGGCAAAAAGGGGAGGTAGGGGGGTAGGGGTGTCCCCCCCCCACTCTCTTTTTTTTTTGCCTTCATGGCCCCCAAGGAATCTTCTGGGGAGCTAAAACGGCCTGGAATCCCGACAGACATTTTGCAAGTTGTAAGAATTCAGACTTTTGGTGCAAAACAAAAGTGTTTCTCCTTCCCTAGATGTGCTTAAACAGATCGTGCGTGGATGTGGCGGTGCTGGATTTCGACTGTGATCCGTCCATGTGTAGACACCGAGGAGTAAGTGGCAAACTGGAGTATCATCCATGCCCAAGATGGTGGCCACAAGAGTGTGTGGATCAAAGGGTGGAGGAGATTGTGTGATTGTGTGGCTGCCATCACTAATTTCTGGGAGCTTCTCCAGCCTACCTCAGAGGTTTCTCTGGTCGAGCGTCCCCTCGGCACATAGATGGCTGGGGGATTCTGGGAGTTGAAGTCCACAAGTCTTAAAAGTCGCCGAGGACACAGACTTCTCTCTTGGATGATATTCCTAGCTGCTCCATCTTTAAGCAGGGCAGCTTCAGCCCAGCCTCACAACGCCCTCACTCCAAACAAAAGTCTTAAGCAACTGCCTTCTCTTCTCATACAAACAACAATTGTGTCTCACACAACCCTGAACCAGCAGACATCTTCTGGCAAGGGTGGAAAGTGTGACCACAAAGCTTTTCCATCTGGGTCTGTCCAGGCGGCCATTGGATCCGCACCAATCCTGGCTGTCTCCTTGTTCCATTTTCAGGTCTGCAACAGCAACCGGAACTGCCATTGCTCTTACGGATGGGCCCCTCCCTTGTGCACCGAACCAGGATTTGGGGGGAGTATCGACAGTGGGCCCCCTCCACCTTATCAGCGTAAGCAGGGTCTCTTTCCCGGTTCTCTTTCTGCTTTCTTCGTCTCCCATGGCATTCAAATCAGTTGGGTTTCATGGTTCAGGCGGGACTAGAACTCACCGTCTCCTGGTGATTGGCCGAAGATCACCCAGCCAGCTTTCATGCCTAAGATGGGAATAGAACTCCCCATCTCCTGGTCATTGGCCCAAAGTCCCCAGTTAGCTTTCACACCTAAGGCAGGACTACAATTCACTCTCTCCTGGTAATTGGACCAAAGACACCCAGTCAGCTTTCATGCCTAAGGTGGGACTAGAACTCATCATATCCTAGTGGTTGGCCCAAACTGGCTTTCATACCTAAAGTGGGACTAGAACTCACCGTCTCCTGGTGATTGGCCCAACATCACCCAACTGGTTTTCAGGGCTAAGGCAGGACTAGAACTCACCGTCTCCTGATGATTGGCCCAAAGTCACCCAGCTGGCTTTCATGCCTAAGGCAGAATTGGAACTCACCATCTCCTAGTGTCATTCTGGATGTTTTTAAGACGGTCACTTATCTAAAATGGTATAGGTTCACTCCTTCTTGAGCAGGGGGTTGGACTAGAAGACCTCCAAGGTCCCTTCCAGGTCTATTCCATTCTGATTCAATGGGCATAGTCTCAGCAGGGGCTGCCCCCTTTGGTTTCCCACACCCTGAAGGCATCCCCGACCATTGGCTGCCCCCAAATCATGGTTTTGAACAAACACACCCAGGATTGTCTGTCTGCCGCAAGCCCTGTTCAGGGTCCTTTTCTCTCTCATTCCCCAGTGCCCACCATCGTCATTGTCGGTCTCTTCACCCTGACCGGTCTGGTCGTCTTGGCAGGGGGAGTTTTCATCTCACGTCATGTGGACGTCTTGTGAGTAAAGTACAAGGATATAGGAGGAGGGGATGGTTGCAGGTGGCTGCGTTCGAATCCCGAGCGTGCAAGTTGGGAGTGAGTCTGGCTAGTAAACCTCCCTGCAGCCCCCTGGGAGCCAAAACAGGGTGCTGGGGAGTCCTAGAAGGCAGGGGTGAAATTCTACCAGTTGGCACCTATTCGCCAGAACCGGTTGTTAACATTCTAAGCAGTTCAGAGAACCGGTTGTTAGAAGAAATTCCTGGGATAATCCTGTCAGGAAGGCAGGAAGGAAACATTCTGGGGTTGCTTACAGAAACTGCCTCTCCGTTAACCCTTATTACATTCTTGGCAGGACGGGACTTCCTGTCTCATGAACTTCTCTGGAGGTTTTTTCCCCTCCTTTGCTGGTACTTTGCTTGTGTGGAGTCACCATTCAAAGTTACAATGGCACTGAAAAAAGTGACTTATGACCCTTTTTCACACTTACGACTGTTGCAGCATCCCCACAGTCACGAGAGGCCAGGCGAGGAGATGCGTGCCTCGATGTGAGTGATATTGAGTTGGCCACACCCAGCCAGTCACATGACCACCAAGCCACGTCCACTCAGTCACATGACCACCAAGCCACGCCCACCACCTAAGCCACATTCACAGAACCAGTTGTTAAAAAATTTGAATCCCAAATTTTGCTGCTGGAAAGGGATGGGGAGGGGAGGAGCCAGCCAGAGGTGGTATTTGCCAGTTCTCCGAACCAATCAAAATGTCCGCTACCGGTATGCCAGAACTGCTCTGAACTGGCTGATACAAAACCTCCGGTCCCTTCACATCTCGCCGGCTTGGACTCCACCAAAGCTTCACACCGTCTCTTTCCTTTCCAGCTTTAAATGGATTGCGGCAATTCCCAAACGACGCCCCCAAAAATCGGCCAGTAAAGTAAGTGTCAACTAAAAAGATACTCCTTTGCTCTTTTGAGCTGCCCGAAGAAAGAGAGTGGGGGAAAGCAGTGCATTCCGTAAATGCCTCAGATAACTGCTAGGCAGCCGAAGCTTCTGGCATGCAAGATTATTACTGGAGAGCCTGATGGATGACTCTGGGCTAGGGATGTGTCCCATTGGAGAATAGACATCCAGGGGGTGGGAGGAAGACCAGGATCAAGGGGGAAATGAATGGTGTATTTTGGTGTCTGCTGGCTGTCAGGGCTCTGACAAATCCACCCCTATTCAAATCATAAGTCTCTAGCCGCATCTCTCAAAAATTGATTTATTAGGAGTGGCCATATTGGTGTTAGTTGGGTGCCAACCTCTTATTGGGGAGGTGGGGGGCTCACCCCCTAATTCACACACACACAAAACACACCTGTTGACCAGCCTTTCTGAAGGCAAATGCTGAAGAACCCGGTCTCGACTTACCACAGTTCATTTAATGACCTTTAACAACAGCACTGGGAAAAAAAGGGGACACGATCATTTTTCACACTTACGACCATTGAGGCCGCCTCGTTGGTTGGTCACGTGATCAAAATTCAGACGCTCGGCAACCGAGTCGTATTTACGACGGTCGCAGCATACCTGAGGGTCACGTGCGTGCTCCCCTTTGGCGACCGTCTGACGAGAAAAGTCAGTGGGGGAAAGCCGGATTCACTTAGCGACCATGTTGCTCACTTAACAACCGCAGCGATTCACTCAACGATTGCGCCAAGAAAAGTTGTAAAAATGGAGCGAAACTCGCTTAACCAGGGTCTCCCAGAAATCTTGGGTTCAGTTGTGGTCATAAGGTGAAGATTACCTCTACATTCTTATAAGATAGTCCTTCACTTACAGCCACAACTAAGGCTCCTGCCACCATCCCAGAAATAATATTTATTTACTTATGCCGCGTCCCGCATGTCATAGATGGACTTGCAATATATATTTGCATTTCATTTAAATTAAAAAGACAGTAGAAATGCTGGCTCAGGAATTCTGGGAGTGGAAGTCCACGGGCCATAAGGGGCTGTCAACTCATAAATCATTTCTATGGTTTTTTTAGAGTTGCCAACTGAAAGGGAGGGGGGAAAGGGGTTTGAAAGGGCAGTGCACCAGCTCGGAAACCAAAACTGCATTCCATAAATGTTTTCAAAGATAGTAACTAGGTGACTGAAGTTTTTACCGTGCAAATATCTAACTGGAGAACAAGATTGATGACTCTGGGCTATGGATGTGTTCCATTGGAGAATATAAATTAGGATACACCCAGGGGGTGGGGGAAAACCAGGGTCAAGGGTGACAATGAAAGTTTGGCTCGAGACTCATGATTTAATTGGGGTAACTGCCGGAATCCTGACAGGAGCCATATTTGGCTCAGGAATTATGAGAGTTGAAGTCCACAGGTCGTAAAGAGGCCATATTTGGCTCAGGAATTATGAGAGTTGAAGTCCACAGGTCGTAAAGAGGCCATATTTGGCTCAGGAATTCTGGGAGTGGAAGTCTACAGGTTGTAAAGGGGCCATATTTGGCTCAGGAATTCTGGGGCCATATTTGGTCAGGTGAAGGGTCCACAGGCGTAAAGGGGTATATTTGGCTCAGGAATTCTGGGAGTGGAAGTCCACAAGTTGTAAAGAGGCCATATTTGGCTTAGGATCCTGGGAGTGGAAGTCCACAGGTCGTAAAGAGGCCATATTTGGCTCAGGAATTCTGGGAGTGGAAGTCCACAGGTCGTAAAGAGGCCATATTTGGCCTCAGGAATCTGGGAGTTGAAGTCCACAGGTCGTAAAGGGGCCATAATTTGGCTCAGGAATTCTGGGAGTGGAAGTCCACAGGTCGTAAAGGGGCCATAATTTGGCTCAGGAATTCTGGGAGTGGAAGTCCACAGGTCGTAAAGGGGCCATATTTGGCTCAGGAATTCTGGGAGTGGAAGTCCACAGGTCGTAAAGGGGCCATATTTGGCTCAGGAATCTGGGAGTTGAAGTCCACAGGTCGTAAAGGGGCCATATTTGGCTCAGGAATTCTGGGAGTGGAAGTCCACAGGTCGTAAAGGGGCCATAATTGGCTCAGGTTAAAATTCTGGGAGTGGAAGTCACAAGGTCCGTGAAAGGGGCCATATTTGGCTCAGGAAGGATCCTGAGAGTTGAAGTCCACAGGTCGTAAAGGGGGTTATTGGCTCAGGAATCTGGGAGTGGAAAGGTCACAGGTCGTTAAAGGGGGGCCATATTTGGCCAGGAATTCTGGGAGTGGAAGTCCACAGGTCTTAAAGGGGCCATATTTGGCTCAGGAATTCTGGTGAGTTGAAGTCCACAGGTTCGTGTAAAGGGGCCATATTTTGGCTTAGGATTCTGGGGAGGTTGCCCAAGTCCAGGTCGTAAAGGGGCCATATTTGGCTCAGGAATCTGGGAGTGGAAGTCCACAGGTCGGTAAAGGGGCCATAATTTGGCTCAGGAAGGAATTCTGGGAGTGGAAGTCCAGTTGGGCTCAGAGTGGAAGGCCCGGAAAAGGTCCGTAAACGGGGGCATATATTTGGCTCAGGAAATTCCTGGGAGTGGAAGTCCACCAGGTAAAGGGGGGCACTATTTGGCCTTTAAAGGGCGAGGTCATAATTTGGCAAGAATCTGGGGAGTGGAAGTAGCCCTAAAGGGGGGAGTAAAGGGGATTTGGCTTAGTCTGGGAGTGAAGTCACAGGTCGTCCAGGAAAGGGGCACATACGGGGTCTTGGCCAGATTCTCAGGAATTAAAGGGGCCACATTGGGTAAGTGGGAGGGGGGAATTCCATCAGGGCTGTTATAAGAAGTCCACTTTGAGATGAAGTCCCACCGGGCGTAAAATAAATAAAGCGGCCAATTTGGTCGTAAAGGGTGCCAAAGGTCATTATAAGGGGCCAAAGTTGGCTCAGGAATTCGGGGAGTGGAAGTCCAACAGGTCGTAGGTTAAAGGGGCCATATTGGCCCCAGACCTTACTGGGATGGAAGTCCAAGGTCATAAGGGCCATATTTGGCTTTAGGATGCTGTGAGTTGAAGTCCACAGGTCGTGTAAAGGGGCCATATTTGGATTCAGGAACCTGGGATTGTGTTGAAGTCCACAGGTCGTAAAGGGCTCTATTTGCTTAGGATCCGGAGTGGAAGTCCACAGGTCGTAAAGGGGCCAGATTTGGCGCGCAGTCTGGTAGTTAAGTCCACCGGTCGCCAGGGTTAAGTTTGGCTCAGGCATTCTGGAAAGTGAATCCACAAGTGGTAAATGTGCCATATTTGTTAGGAATCCTGGGAGTTGAGGTCCACAGTCGTAAAGGGCAGATGTGGCTGCAGAGTCTGATAATTGGAAGGCCACAGTTCTTATAAAGAGCCAGATTTGGCTCACGGGGCCATTTCGTGGGAGTGAATCCACAGGTCGTAAAGGGGCCATAATTTGGCTCAGGAATCTGAGAGGGAAGTCCACAGGTCCGAAAGGGGCCCTATTTGGCTCAGGTAATCGGGATTGGCATCCCACGGTCATACAGGTCCATAATTGGCTCAGGGAATTCTGGGAGTGGAAGTCCACACGGGTAGTAAAGGGGCCATAGTTGGCTTAGGATGCCTGGGAGTTGAAGTTCCACAGGCGTAAAGGGGCCATATTTGAGCTCAGGAATTCTGGGAGTGGAAGTCCACAGTGTTCGTAAAGGGGGCCATATGTGGGCTTTAGTGATCCTGGGAGTTGAATGAATCCACGGAGGTGCCGTAAAGGGGCCATATTTGCTCAGGAATTCTGGGAGGTTGAAGTCCACAGGTCGTAAAGGGGCCATATTTGGCTCAGGAATTCTGGGAGTTGAGTCCAACTAGGTCGGTAAAGGGGCCCATATTTGGCTCAGGAATTCTGGGAGGGAAGTCCACAGGTCGTAAAGGGGCCATATTTGGCTCAGGAATTCTGGGAGTTGAAGTCCACAGGTCGTAAAGGGGCTATATTTGGCTCAGGAATTCTGGGAGTTGAAGTCCACAGGTCATAAAGAGTCTATATTTGGCTCAGGAATTCTGGGAGTTGAAGTCCACAGGTCGTAAAGGGGCCATATTTGGCTCAGGAATTCTGGGAGTTGAAATCCACAGGTCATAAAGGGGCCATATTTGGTTCAGGAATTCTGGGAGTTGAAGTCCACAGGTCGTAAAGGGGCCATATTTGGCTCAGGAATTCTGGGAGTGGAAGTCCACAGCTCATCAAGTTGCCCTAGCTGCCCACCTCTAGCTTAAAGTAATCCTATTTTTCTTCTAGGGAAGCCTGAGAGGCAAATCCTCCAAGACCGGCATGAGGCGGTCGCGTAGCGGCTTGAGAACCACTTCTTCCGGGCGGCTCAAAAAGTCCAGAACTGCCATTGCGGTGGAAAATCAGAGAAGCACCCCGTACGTGAAAAGCACGGAATTGAAAAGCGCCATGTCCACCTCCAGAGCTGGGAAATCCAGATTAGACGTCACTTTTGCCCCCTAGGCCTCTTGAGCCCAATCCGACCCCTTCTTTTTCCTTGGGATCTTTTTTTTTTTTTAATTAATTAAAAAAAAAAAACACCTTTATTGAACATTAACATATTCAACTACGTACAGATATATCTATAAAAGAAAAGTATGTTGATACATTGCACCATCGTTTTCTCGACAGTATAAAATCCTAGCGGTATTTCTTCTGCCGTTGCGTAAAATATTCCTGTTTTTTTTGCCTTGGACACTTCCAGTCTTCAAATAAAGTGACCATTTTTGACCATTCTTTGCATTTCATGTCAAGGTGGGTCTGCCTGGCGTTTGTAGACCACCCAGCAGAAATCATCTCCCAGGAACTCTTGAGGAAAACGTGGTCTCCTTTAGCGCTTCCTCTTGGCCTCGTTCACGTTGTCTTCCAACAGGAGTTAAAATGAGAATTTCATCCAGGGAATAAAACAGCTACTTGCTGTCTTGGTGTGCCCTCTGCAGGAGAACCCCGGCCAGAGGTGTTTTTCAAGATCTTGTCCTCGTGTTTTAAAGACCTCTCTCTCTCTCTCCCATTTTATTTATTTATTTTATTCATTTATTTTATTTGTCAATCGCTTACAAGATGATAGGTATAAGTATGAACATGAGTAAGAATACAGGAAATAATTAGGAATAAATGGGGACCATAGGACAGGGGCGGTAGGCACGATGGTGCGCTTATGCACGCCCCTTACAGACCTCTTAGGAATGGGTATTCGTCTTTTCCCTCTTCCTTTATTCCTTCTTCCCCTTCCCTTTCTCCCTTCCTTCCCCCTTCCTAATTCCTTCGTTTCATTATTTAATTAAATATCCTTCCCCATACTCCCTCTTCCTCTTTTTCTCTCCTCCCTCCATTTTCTCTCCTTTTTTTTTTCCTTCCGTCCTCTTCCTCCACTCACTACTCACCCCCTTCTTCGTTTCACCTCCCTCTCTCCTTTCCCTTTTCCCCTAACCATTCTTTCCCTCTTTCTTCCTTTCCCCTCCCTCCTCCCGGTGCGCTTTCTCTCCTCCCTCCTAATTTTTCCTTTTCCTCCTCCCTCCCCTCCATTCTTTTCCCTTTATCTCCTCCCTCTTTTCAAATCTCCTCCTTTTTCTTTTCTCTGTTCACCTTCCTTCCCCCCTTCCTTCCTTTCCTCCCTCCCTCTGACTCCCTCCCTTCTTTTCTCTCCTTCCTTCCCCTTTCCTTCCTCCTTTCCTCCCTCCCTCTGACTCTCTCCCCCCTTCATTCTTTTCTCTCCTTCCTTTTTTCCTTCCCCTTCCCTGTTCTCCTTCCTTCCCCTTTCCTTCCTTTCCTCCCTCCCTCTGACTCCCTCCCTTCTTTTCTCTCCTCCCTCCCTTCTTTTCTCTCCTTCCTTCCCCTTTCCTTCCTCCTTTCCTCCCCTCCCTCTGACTCTCTCCCCCCTTCATTCTTTTCTCTCCTTCCTCTTTCCTTCCCCTTCCCTGTTCTCCTTCCTTCCCCTTTCCTTCCTTTCCTCCCTCCCTCTGACTCCCTCCCTTCTTTTCTCTCCTCCCTCCCTTTTCTCTCCTTCCTTCCCCTTTCCTTCCTCCTTTCCTCCCTCCCTCTGACTCTCTCCCCCCTTCATTCTTTTCTCTCCTTCCTTCTTTCCTTCCCCTTCCCTGTTCTCCTTCCTTCCCCTTTCCTTCCTTTCCTCCCTCCCTCTGACTCCCTCCCTTCTTTTCTCTCCTCCCTCCCTTTTCTCTCCTTCCTTCCCCTTTCCTTCCTCCTTTCCTCCCTCCCTGACTCTCTCCCTCCCTTTTCTCCCCCCTCCATTCTTTTCTCTCCTTCCTTCCTTCCTTCCCCTTCCCTGTTCTCCTTCCTTCCCCCTTCCTTCCTTCTTTCCTTTCTTCCTCCCACTCCCTCCCTTCTTTTCTCTCCTCCCTCATCAGCTGTGCTTATCGGAAGCCGGCTGGGAAAGTCGCACAAGGTGATCACATGTTGCTGCAACCGTTGTAAATATAGGGAGTCCCCGACTGACAAGGGTTCATTTAGTGGCCATTCGAAGTTAACAACGGCTCTGAAAAAATGTGGACTTGGGACCGTTTTTCACACTTACGACCGTTGCAGCCTCCCCAGGGTCACGGGATTTACATTCAGGTGCTTGGCAAACCAACTGTCAACTCATAAAACATTTTCTATACACGTTTTATAGTTGACAACAGAAAGAGGCTGGGGGAGTTTCAAAGAGCAGGCGGCAGTGTGGAATCGAAAGTACATTCCACTCGTATTTTTTTCAAACACTGATTCGATGACTGAAGCTTCTGGCTCGCAAAAATCTAATTGGAGAGCACGATTGATGACTCTTGGCTATGGAGGTGTCCCATTGGATGATACACCCAGAGGGGTGGGGGAAGCAGGGTCAAGGGTGACAGTGAATTACATATCTCAGAGTCAGCTACACCCAGACTAATGTCAGCATATTAACTTCTAATAAATCCTCTTTAGTTTTGGGAGTTTGGCTCGAAGCTCACGACTTAATTGGAGTAACTGCCGGAATCCTGACACCGATTCACATTTATTTATTTAGAATTTATTTTTTTATTTTTACAACAAAAACAACAAATAAAATCCATCTTTCAGTTGTACAGTGTGTTGTCTTGGGTACATATACTTTGTGCACATAGTAATATTTGTATACATTTCTCATTAAGTTTACATTCATATTATGTTCTAATCAAGATTATATATCATATCATCATTGCAATATCATTAGGTTTTTTTAATTTCAGTTCCCATCTATCTTTAATAACAAATCCCAACTCTTACTAAATTGTATTCGTATCATGGCTTATTCAAAATAATCAACTACAATATATCGTTATTACAATATCCTTTAATTTCTTACTCTATTTTCTAACCCTCCATAAAATAACTCCCAAATCTTATAATACTCCTTCTTTTCTTGCTCTCTGATTGCTAATGTTAATCTACTCATTTCTGCACATTCCATTATTTTCTTAATTATTTCCTCCACCATTGGAATTTTCTCATTTTTCCAATTTTGTGCAAATACAATTCTAGCTGCTGTTATTACATGAATGATCAAATATGTTATTTCTTTACTATGACTCAATTTATGACGGTTGCAGCATCCTGTCCCCTTTTGCGACCTTCCAACAGGCAAAATCAAGGGGGAAAACCGGATTCATTTAACAACCGTGTGACTCACTTAACAACGGTAGAAAGGAAAATTCGTAAAATGGAGCAAAACCCACTTAACATCAATTTTGGAGGTCAATGGTGGTCATAAGTTCAGGACGGTACATACTGTTGTTGCCAAGTGCCCGGATTTTGATCCATGAACGTAGGGATATTAATGATGGTTGCAAGTGCAAGGACCAACCGCTTGTAAGTCACTTTTTTCAGTGTCGTCGAAACTTTGAATAGTCATTAAACGAATGATTCTAAATCAAGGACTACCTGTGTATGGACAGTATCTGAAACTGCCGTCCAAAGCAACCTGGAAATACACTTTGGAAAAAGGAATTTTATTCTGACTAGCTGGGATTAGGGAAACACTTTTATTATTTTTTAAGTTTGTTTCCAAGCTTAGATCAAGACCCTGGTTTTACTTTTAATTTAAGTTTTAAATGCTAGGTAATTTGAGGATAAATTATATTATGATCAGTTCCTCTTCCATACCCAGGTACTTCATTGCACAAGATTTATTTTCTTCTTAACAGAAGCTAAAAGAGCCAAAAACTTGTATATGCTGCATTTTGATCACTGTTTTTAATGGGTCTTTGGGCGCTTATCTTCTATTTTGCATTCCAACATGGGCGATTGATCCATATGCCAAGCTGAACCTTAATTGGAAATTTAACAGCATAAATCACAAAAGCCTGTTTCAAAACTCATTTATTACAGATGCAGGTTCGCCCTTTGGTTGCAGATTGTAATTGTCATGTAATTATTGTATGCTAATTTGAGTGGGGGGATTTCTCCCCCTCCTGTCTTGCTGTAAATATGCACAACTGGAAACACCAGTATGAAAATCTGGCTGCATTGACTGCATTGTGTGCTAAGAGAACCAATAGGCCCTGTGCTTGAGTCCAAGTGGATAATCCTTTCAATAGGAGCCAGTCGTGTGTTGCAGCAGCTGAAAAGGCCCATGCAATCCGAGGCTACTTAAACAGAGGGATAGAATCAAAATCACTTGAAGTGTTAATACAGGGGTGGGATTCTACCAGTTCGCACCTATTCGTTAGAACCGATTGTTAACATTCTAAGCAGTTAGGAGAACCGGTTGTTAGAAGAAATTCCTGGCCTAATCCTGTAAGGAAGGCAGGAAGGAAACATTCTGGTGTTGCTTACAGAAACTGCCTCTCCGTTAATCCTTATTACATTCTTGGCAGGACTAGACTTCCTGTTGCAGGAACTTCTCTGGAGTTTTTTTTTCCTCCTTTGCTGGTACTTTGCTTGTGTGGAGTGACCATTCAAAGTTACAATGGCACTGAAAAAAGTGACTTATGATCATTTTTCACACTTACGACTGTTGCAGCATCCCCACAGTCACGAGAGGCCAGGCGAGGAGATGCGTGCCTCGATGTGAGTGATATTGAGTTGGCCACATCCAGCCAATAACATGAACCCCAAGCCATGTCCAGCCAGTCACATGACCACCAAGCCACACCCACCAACTAAGCCATGCCCACAGAACCAGTTGTTAAAAAAATTGCACCCCACCCCTGGTTAATACTACTTTATAAGGCCTCAGTAAGGCCACACCTGGAATCCTGCATCCAGTTTTGGTCACCATGATGTAAAAAAGATGTTGAGACTCTGGAAAAAGTGTAGAGAAGATCAACCAGGATGATGAGGGGACTGGAGGCTAAAACATACGATGAAAGGTTGCAGGAACTGGGCCTGGCGAGTCCAGTGAAGAGAAGGACCAGGGGAGACTGTTGGCTCTGTTGGCAACTGTTTCGGCAGCCAAAAAAGCCAATGCAATCCTAAGTTGCATTAACAGAGGGATACAATCGAGATCAAGGGAGGTACTAATACCACTCTATAAAGCCTTAGTAAGGCCACACCTAGAGTACTGCATCCAGTTTTGGTCACCACATTATAAAAAAGACATTGAGACTCTAGAAAGAGTGCAAAGAGAAACCGGGATGATTAAGGGACTGGAGACTAAAACATATGAAGAATGGTTGCAGGAACTGGGTCTGGCTAGTCTAGGGAAAAGAAGGACCAGGGGAGACAGGAGAGCATCTTCCAATATTTGAGGGGCTGCCCCAGAGAGGAGGAGGGGATGAAGATATTCTCCAAAGCTCCTGTAGGCCAGACAAGGAATAATGGATGGAAACTGAATAAGGAGCGATTCAACCTGGAAATAAGGAGAATTTTTCTAACAGTGAGAAGAGAACAATCAACCAATGGAACAGAAGTTATGGGAGTTTCACTCCTGGAAGCTTTCAAGAAGAGACCGGACTGTCATCTGTCAGGTCTCCTGCTTGGGCTGGGGGTTGGACTAGATGACCTACAAGGTCCCTTCCAACTCATTTATTCTGACAACACAAGTCAGATCTGTTCATCCCAGTTAAATCAACTTTAGAAAGTAATTCAGATATGAAAGTTTATGGTTTTCCCAGCATTCTGTGGTTGTGAGCTTGCCACCCTGAAATGCACTTACACTTCAATTAGGTAGTCCTCGACATACGACCACAATTGAGCCCAAAATCTCTGTTGCTAAGTGAGGCAGCTGTTAAGTGAACTTTGCCCCATTTGACGATCTTCCTTGCAAACATGTTTAAATGAATCACTGCCATTGTTAAATTAGTAACACGGTCGTTAAGTGAGTCTGGCTTTCCCCATTGCCTTGGCCTGTGAGAAGGTCGCAAATCATGTGACTCTGGGACACTGCGACCATCATCAATGTGGCTCTGTTGTCAAGCATCCATCCACATGTTAAATCACGCGGCCATGCGGATGCTGCAGCCGACGTACGTGTGAAAAACGATCGTAAGTCACTTTTCCCCATTGTGCCATTGTTAAATTCAAATGGTCGTTAAATGAACTGGACTACCTGTAGCCGCTTCCTAATAAGTCACTTTTTCTCAGTGTAATGTCACAAAGTCAACAAATGAACGGTCGTAAACAGGGGTGGGATTCCGCCGGTTCAGACTGGTTCGGGAGAACTGGTTATTAAATTTACATCTGGTTTGCCAAACCAGTAGTTGAACCGACCGGTGGCCCCACCCACCCCTCCCCAGAGTCTCCACGCAACCCGTTTTGTTTCCAGGTAAGCGCAGGGTACACGAGGAGCCTCTGGGAGGGCAAAAAACGGCCCTCCCAGAAGTTCCAGAAGTCTGGAAACGGGCCTGTTTCTGGGTTCTGGAGGGTCTCCAGAGCCCAGGGGAGGGCATTTTCACCCTTCACTCAAAGGAAGCCTCCGGACTCTGGGGAAGGCAAAAAATGGCCATTCTGGAAGTCCAGAAACGGGCCGATTTCCGGCTTCTGGAGCTCAGGAGAGGCCATTTTCTCCCTTCCAGAGGCCTGAGGGAAGCCTCCGGAATCTTGGGAAGGCGAAAAATGGCTCTCCTGGAAGTTCTGGAAGTCCAGAAACGGGCCTGTTTCCGGCTTCTGGAGCTCAGAAGAGGCCATTTTCTCCCTCCCAGAAGCCCGAGGGAAGTCTCCAGAATCTGGGGAAGGCGAAAAACGGCCCTCCTGGAAGTTCTGGAAGTCTGGAAATGAGCCTGTTTCCCTGCTTCTGGAGCCCGGGGGAGGCCGTTTTCGCCCTCCCAGAAGCCCGAGGGAAGCCTCCGGACTCTGGGGAAGCAAAAAACGGCCCTCCAGGAAGTTCTGGAAGTCCAGAAATGGGCCTGTTTCCGGCTTCTGGAGTTCGGGAGAGGCCATTTTCTCCCTTCCAGAGGCCTGAGGGAAGACTCTGGACTCTGGGGAAGGTGAAAAATGGCCCTCCTGGAAGTTCTGGAAATGAGCCTGTTTCCCTGTTTCTGGAGCCCGGGGGAGGCCATTTTCGCCCTCCCAGAAGCCCAAGGGAAGCCTCCGGACTCTGGGGAAAGTGAAAAACGGCCCTCCTGGAAGTTCTGGAAGTCCAGAAACGGGCCTGTTTCCGGCTTCTGGAGCCCGGGGGAGGCCGTTTTCACCCTCCCAGAGGCCAGAGGGAAGCCTCCGGAATCTGGGAAGGCGAAAAATGGCTCTCCTGGAAGTTCTGGAAGTCCAGAAACAGGCCTGTTTCCGGCTTCTGGAGCTCAGGGGAGGCTGTTTTCACCCTCCCAGAAGCCCGAGGGAAGCCTCCGGAATCTGGGGAAGGCAAAAAACGGCCCTCCTGGAAGTTCTGGAAGTCCAGAAACGGGCCTGTTTCCGGCTTCTGGAGCTCGGGAGAGGCCGTTTTCACCCTCCCAGAGGCCCGAGGGAAGCCTCCGGAATCTGAGAAGGCGAAAAATGGCTCTCCTGGAAGTTCTGGAAGTCCAGAAACAGGCCTGTTTCCGGCTTCTGGAGCTCAGGGGAGGCTGTTTTCACCCTCCCAGAAGCCCGAGGGAAGCCTCCGGAATCTGGGGAAGGCAAAAAACGGCCCTCCTGGAAGTTCTGGAAGTCCAGAAACGGGCCTGTTTCCGGCTTCTGGAGCCTGGGGGAGGCTGTTTTCACCCTCCCAGAAGCCCGAGGGAAGCCTCCGGAATCTGGGGAAGGCAAAAAACGGCCCTCCTGGAAGTTCTGGAAGTCCAGAAACGGGCCTGTTTCCGGCTTCTGGAGCTCGGGAGAGGCCATTTTCTCCCTTCCAGAGGCCTGAGGGAAGCCTCCGGACTCTGGGAAGGCAAAAAACAGCCCTCCTGGAAGTCCAGAAATGGGCCTGTTTCCGGCTTCTGGAGCTCGGGAGAGGCCATTTTCTCCCTTCCAGAGGCCTGAGGGAAGCCTCCGGACTCTGGGAAGGCAAAAAACAGCCCTCCTGGAAGTCCAGAAATGGGCCTGTTTCCGGCTTCTGGAGCTCGGGAGAGGCCATTTTCTCCCTTCCAGAGGCCTGAGGGAAGACTCTGGACTCTGGGGAAGGTGAAAAATGGCTCTCCTGGAAGTTCTGGAAGTCTGGAAATGAGCCTGTTTCCCTGTTTCTGGGGGAGGCCGTTTTCGCCCTCCCAGAAGCCCAAGGGAAGCCTCCGGAATCTGGGGAAGGTGAAAAATGGCTCTCTTGGAAGTTCTGGGAGTCTGGAAATGTTTCCCTGCTTCTGGAGCCCGGGGGAGGCTGTTTTCACCCTCCCAGAAGCCCGAGGGAAGCCTCCGGAATCTGGGGAAGGCAAAAAACGGCCCTCCTGGAAGTTCTGGAAGTCCAGAAACGGGCCTGTTTCCGGCTTCTGGAGCCTGGGGGAGGCTGTTTTCACCCTCCCAGAAGCCCGAGGGAAGCCTCCGGAATCTGGGGAAGGCAAAAAACGGCCCTCCTGGAAGTTCTGGAAGTCCAGAAACGGGCCTGTTTCCGGCTTCTGGAGCTCGGGAGAGGCCATTTTCTCCCTTCCAGAGGCCTGAGGGAAGCCTCCGGACTCTGGGAAGGCAAAAAACAGCCCTCCTGGAAGTCCAGAAATGGGCCTGTTTCCGGCTTCTGGAGCTCGGGAGAGGCCATTTTCTCCCTTCCAGAGGCCTGAGGGAAGCCTCCGGACTCTGGGAAGGCAAAAAACAGCCCTCCTGGAAGTCCAGAAATGGGCCTGTTTCCGGCTTCTGGAGCTCGGGAGAGGCCATTTTCTCCCTTCCAGAGGCCTGAGGGAAGACTCTGGACTCTGGGGAAGGTGAAAAATGGCTCTCCTGGAAGTTCTGGAAGTCTGGAAATGAGCCTGTTTCCCTGTTTCTGGGGGAGGCCGTTTTCGCCCTCCCAGAAGCCCAAGGGAAGCCTCCGGAATCTGGGGAAGGTGAAAAATGGCTCTCTTGGAAGTTCTGGGAGTCTGGAAATGTTTCCCTGCTTCTGGAGCCCGGGGGAGGCTGTTTTCACCCTCCCAGAGGCCCGAGGGAAGCCTCCGGACTCTGGGGGAAGCAAAAAACAGCCCTCCAGGAAGTTCCAGTAGGCCACGCCCACCATAGCCACACCCACCCAGCAACCGGGCAGAGAACCGATTGTTGGGATTTTGAAGTCGCACCCGCTGGTCGTAAACCCAGGACGGCCTGCGGTCACGAGAAGATTTGCTAAGATTCGCTTCCACAAAGAGACCTTTATTCTGCGTTTCCCTCTCCATGCTTTGGCTCGGTTTGGTTTTTTTATTAAGAAAACACCCGACTCCAAAACAAACATCGTTTTTTTGAACTTTGTACCTGAAATTACAACTTTCTCTTTTGCTCCTTTTGTGTTCGTGGCCTTGAACCCGCCACAAGAAGAAGCCGCCTCTGTCATAACAGGTGACTCACCCGACAGGGCCTCAGTTTACACCGGGTGTGTTTTCAACCCGTCTTATGTTGAAACATTTCTGTTTGCGTTTCACCTAGTAGTTCCGTTCGGTCTCAAAGCCACACCAACGTCTCTTTTCGGTTTTGTTTCAGGCTTTTTAAAATGAGTTTATCAACATTATTTAAAAAAGGCAAAGGCAAATTCAAAAAAAGTGATAGAAAACCAGGAGGAAAAAAATATGGTATAAAAGACGGAAAGGAAAGGAAAGGAAAAGAAAAGGCAACTTCCAACTCTCTTTTCAGCAGGTATTTCATGACCCAACGAAGTAGCATCATCATAGTACAGTGGTACCTCTACTTACGAAATTAATTTGTTCCGGAAGCCGTTTCGTAACGCGAAAATTCCGTAAGTAGAGACGCATTTTACCCTATAAATGCCCTAATCCGTTCCAAGCCCCCCAAATTCAGACAATAATTTTTTATAAATTATAATATTTCGTTAATACCTGTTATAAAAACATGCTACATTACTGTGTCTCCAGCTATCTCTTTCTGTCTCTTTGGATTTCGCTAGTGTGAGACTGAGAACGCGGCGCGGTGCGTTACTCTCATCCCATACACAAAGATCCCTCCTAGCCAATGGGATGCCAGGAAGATGCTGGGAGATAACCAATGGCAGAGCAGCTCAGACGCGCCATTTTCAAACCAAGATCAAACTGCGCAAATTAGCGCGAATTTTGAAATTTTGGGCTTTTCGTATCTTGAAACATATTTCATAACTAGAGACGATATTTTCTCGACGACGCGCTTCGTAACCTGAAACTTTTGTAACCAGAGCCTTTCGTAAGTAGAGGTACCACTGTATTAAAATGCCTCACTTAGCAACAGTTGTTGTCGTAAGTCGAGGATTACCTGTAACCTCTTTGTCCTTTCTTTGTCCTTTGTCCTTTCTTTCTTTTTCTTTTCATTTCCTGCAGTTGGCAGTTCCTTCCTACTTTACTTTAAAACACCACACAATTAGCAGACAGAAGCTTAAAATTCTTTTTTTCCTCCAGAATTATTTAGTTTATTCAAAGAATTTTAAAATACCAAATACCAAAGTGTTTTTAAAAAGGACAAAAGAATAATTAAAAAAAAAAAAACCACAATAAAGAAAAACATTAAAAAGTATCTTTTAAAGAAAGAGAAAAAAAATCTTAACACATATACATATAAACATAACATCCTTCCTAGTCGAATGCTGATTAATATAATACTGCTGATTAATATATTATAATAATGCGGATTAATATAATGTTGATTCATATAATACAATAATAATGCTGATTCGTATAATATAATAAACTTAATTTTCTCTGTTAGCTATTTTGTTATTAATATAGTTTATAGAAGACAGGCTAACAATTTGTAAATAGATTTAGTAGTTTAATTGTTTTAAGATTTGGGGGGGCTGTTTCACAACGGCTGACAAACTAACATTGCTGGATTATATTAATCAGGTTAAAATGCATTTTTATCTCCTTCCTGTCTCCATTGAGTTCTTTTCTGCAAGCCTTTATTAATTTTCCTTTTTTTCTTCCCCGGAATCAAATTTCCACCTCTGCCCAGATGCTCCCTTAAGCATGACTATTAATACATGAAATAAGATACGAATAAAAGGGAACATTAAGACCGGGACAGTAGAGTCGTTGGTGCGTTTATGCACCTCTCTCTTCCCGTGGCCTGTTCGTTTTCTTGACAGACAGCTTTATTTTGATCCTCTGAACTGGCTAAAACCACTTCCCCATCCTGACCGGACACGGAGTTCAGATTGCAAATGGTTCCGGGGAGGGAGGGAAAACGCCAGCCTGGTTTTGAGTCTTGGCTGCCACATCTGCAGTGGTGTCCTCTTTTTTCAGGCCCCCAGGAAGTTCCTCTCCTACTCCTTCTTGCAAGACCCTTCGTCCTCCTTCTCACCCCCTTGAAGGAAGGAAACCACTCGGCTCACAGAGTGCCAAGGACCCCACAATTCCCCTCCTCCTCCTCCTCTACACACACACACACCACCGTCTTCTACTGTAGCACTGATGGTGTTACCTTGTTGGGTCATGAAATAATCTCCAAGAAAACAACCAAGCTCAGAGATCACTAATGACGTCACCTCTTCCTCCTCCTCCTCTTCTTGTTCTTCTCCTTCCTCCTTCTCCTCCTCCCCTCCTCCTCCTCCCCTTCTACTCTCCTCCTCCCCTCCTCCTCATCCTCCTCTTCTTCTTGTCCTTCTTCCTCCTCCTCCCTTCCCCTTCTCCTCTTCTTATTCTTCTCCTTCCTCCTCCTCCTTCCTCCTCCTCCTCTTCTTGTCCTTCTCCTTCCTCCTCCCCTTCTCCTCTTACTCCTCCTTCCTCCTCCTCTTTCCTCCTCCTCCTCTTCTTGTTGTCCTTCTTTCCTCCTCCTCCCTTCTCCTCCTCCTCCTCTTCTTATTCTTCTCCTTCCTCCTTCCGTTCTTCTCCTCCTCCTCCTTCCTCCTCCTCCCTCCTCTTCTTCTTCCTCCTCCTTCCTCCTCCTCCTCTTCTTTCCTCCTCCTCCCTTCTCCTCCTCCTCTTCTTGTCCTTTCCTTCCTCCTCCTCTTCCTCCTCCTCCTCCTTCCTCCTCCTTCTTGTTCTTCTCCTTCCTCCTCCTCCTTCCTCCTCCTCCTCTTCTTGTCCTTCTCCTTCCTCCTCCCCTTCTCCTCCTCCTTCCTCCTCCTCTTCTTGTTCTTCTCCTTCCTCCTCCTCCTCCTTCCTCCTCCTCTTCTTCTTGTCCTTCTCTTTCCTCCTCTTCCCTTCTCCTCCTCCTCTTCTTATTCTTCTCCTTCCTCCTTCCCTTCTTCTCTTCCTCCTCCTCCCTCCTCCTCTTCTTCTTGTCCTTCTCCTTCCTCCTCTCCTTCTCCTCTTACTCCTCCTTCCTCTTCCTCCCCTTTTCCTCCTCCTCCTCCCCTTCTCCTCCTCCTTGCAAACCTCACTCCTTTTTACTACTGATAACGTTATTTTGTTGGGTCATCCAAAGTCTGCAAGAAAACCACTAAGCCCACAGCACACCATAGAACTCCAACTGCTCCTCCTCCTCCTCCCCTTGCAAACCCCATTCTCTTCTAGCCCTGACGGCGTTCCCTAGCTGGGCCATGAAACGCCTCCAAGAAACCCACCCAGCTCACAGAGACCCCCAAGGACCCCACCGTTCAACCGGGAGCTGGAGAGATTCCCTTCTATTGATGCGTTTCCTACAGTTTGCAAATCGGAAGGCATCTGTTGGGCCAACCAGCGCGGCATGAAATCTCTCCGGGCAGACACCCAACTGACACCGGGGCGCTCCCTGCTCGGAGCCAAGCGGAGGGCCGAGGCCAAGGGCTGCAAGGGGCGGAGCGGAGAGGACGGGACGGGGCTACAACAGCAGGTAGACTCCTTTCCGGGCGCCCGCGGGCGCAGGGATGCCGCGGCAGAAGGCGCCCAGCCTTTCACACACACCCCTCTTCTCCCCAAATGTCACCCCCGCTTCGCGGGCCGGCTGAGCATCTGGGCTGAGCGCGGGTGGGTGGAGTAGCAACTACAGCCCTCCCCCCCCCCCCCCACAGCCTCCATGCCACGAGCTGCAGAGGCAGAGAAAGAGGTGCAGCGGGCGCCAGGTTGGCGAGGCGGGGAGCGCCGGGATTCCCCGTTCTGGCCCCGCCCCTCCAGATGACGCCACGGGGACTTCTCTCCTCCCCCCCCCTCCTCCTCCTCCTCCTCTTCCCCGCCCCGGGCCCGCTCGGACCTCCGGGCAGCGCAAAGGGTTGGCCATGGCCGAAGGAGGCTCGTTGTGCTACCGCCACCGTCCCTGGAAGCGCCACATCGTCCGGCAGCTGCAGCAGCGCGACCGGGCGCAGAAGGCGCGCTTCTTGGATCTCGTGCAAGCCTGTGAGTGGCGCACTCGGGGGTGGGCGGAGGGAGGGGGCCGGGACAGGGGGCGCTCTGCACACGCCCAGAGGCTGTCTCGCCAATTTGGGGGGAGAGGAGAGGGGCGGGGGGAATGGAAGAAGGTCCGCGCTGCTCTCTGCATACGCTCAGAGGCTGCGTTGCGGGAGGGGAGGCCGTGAAAAAGGGCCGGTGGGTGGGGGACGCTCTGCACGCGTCCACAGTTTGCATTGCTGGAGAGGAGACGGCGGAGGAGTCGCGAAGCGCTCTGCGCGCGCTCAGAGGCTGCGTTGCTGGAGGGGAGACGGTGAAAAAGGGCCGGTGGGTAGGGGACGCTCTGCACGCGCCCAGAGGCTGCATTGCCGCCGGGTGGGGGGGAGGAAGACGAGGGCAGAGACGAAGAAGGCCCAGAGGCTGCCTGCCAGTGGAAAGATGGCGAGGAAGGGTCCCCGCATCCCCTCAGGGAGAGAGAGGTCGAGAGAGCATGTGCAGAGGGCTCAGCGACCCCAAAACAGCACCGGGAGACTTAGTGCATGCACAACTCTGTGTGTGTGTGATACACACACACACTCATGCCAGGGCTCCCCACTCCTATGCCCCACCTTTCGTGGGTGCCAACTCAACCCTGGCTGCCCTGCCAAGCTCAGGGGTGCCCCCTTCTTCGTTCTGCTTCTCCTCTTTGGGGGGTGGGGGAAGCTTTGGGTCATCTAGCCAAACCCCCCTCGCTCTGGCCATCCTTCCCAGCTTTTCTTTTAGCCAGGATGGGAGTGCATTGTGGGCTGGGCGTGGCTTGTTTTGACAGCCTCTTGTGCCCCTCCCAAACCCAAGCCATCTTGCCAGAAACAGTGTAGGGCCTGCTTGGGTGGTGGGGTTGGACTAGATGACCTACAAGGCCCCTTCCAACTCTGTTAATCTGTATCTGCAATTTGGACCTCTCCTGGGCCCCTCGGGCACTGCCAGCTCCCCCCCCCCCCGCCGCTCCATTCTTTGTGCCCAGGAGGATACAGACAACCTGAAAGACTGGCACGGATTTTGCACAGAAATGCACCAAGGTTTTGCATGTACGACGGGGGGACGGACGGGGTGAGTCCTCACTTTACGACGACATTAGAGTCCAACGTTTCTAAGCGAGGCGGTTGAGAAGTGGGTTTTGGCCCCGTTTCACACCCTGCGGGGCCACCGGTGTTAAAAGTCAAATCGATACGGTCGTTAAATAAATCACACGGTCCTTAAGTAAATCTGGCTTTTCCCATTGGCTTAGCTTGCCAGAAGGTCATACGTGGGGAATCGCATGACGGCGTAAATGACATAGGCCGAATTTTGAGCATGTGATGGTGGGGAAAATGCTGTGACGGTCGTAAGTACGAGGACTAGGAATAAGTCAGTTGTTTTAGTGCTGTTGCAAACTTGGTCCCTTGAAGACGGGTGGACTTCAACTCCCAGAATTCCCCAGGCTGGGAAATTCTGGGAGTTGAAGTCCACCCATCTTCAAGTAGCCTGTGATGACCCAGGGTGGGATACAAAATAAACACAGTCACAAAAACAAGTGACTCATTCCTTCATTTTGCTTCCAAGCTCCAAATATCCTTGACTGGAGACAAAAAAAACTCCCCCACAAGCAGTTACAAGAAGGAGGAAATGCCGTTTAAAGTAAAAATGCCTATAAATTATAAAGAGTAAAAAACAGTACAAACCAGGCAAGAATAAGGGCTTGGCGACATCCACAGATATCGGAACACACACTGGGAAGGACGCCAAACTCAGAGAGGAACAACAGACTAGAGATATTTCCATGCTTTGTTTCCAGCATTGACCCATACGCCTGTCCGTCCTCTTATCCAGTTGTCACAGCTGCAGCCCATGAAGGGGATCAGGGCCCTTTCCTCCCCTGTAGACCACACCATTCACGTTTCTCCCTTATCAGCTCCTCCCTGTATGCCCTAGGTTGGAGAGGGGATGGGCCTGGGTCTTCCTCTGACTGCCCAGCCGGCCTCTGCCATTCCCCAGCCTCCTCCACAACCTCCGGAGCCACAATCCCATTCTCTTGTTGGCTTTTCCTCCTCTCCTTTGGAGTCAGTCTCCAGCAGGGGCATGGCCAAGATTGAGAAACTGTTCAAAAATCACTTTTTAAAAGCCAGAAATTAACATTCAAGACACAAACTAAGCCATCTACAAGAGGGAGGATGAATCCCGAAAGCTGCGATTATGTGGGTTGCTGTTGGAAACTGGTTTTGTTTTTAGAGTTGGTTCTTCTTTCCAAAGTAATTTTCGGAGTTTCGTTTTTTCCCAGCGTGCAAATTTAAGAAATGCAATAAAATGTCGAGCCCAGATTGCCCACAATTTGCATGTTCCCGGTTTCTTTTTAAAATATCCTTAATGATCCACAATTTTATCTTGACGCAAAGTAAGAAAAAGAAGGCATTTTGCAAAACAACAAAAAAGGACATTTAATCGATTACAAAGCCAGCTGTGTATTCTCTGTCCAGCAGGGGAACCAATCTTAAATCAATTTTTTTCAGTGCCGTTGTAGCTTTGAACGGTCGCTCAGTAAACCAAGTTGCAAGTTGAGGACTCCTATCTACAGGCAGGCTTCGATTTTATTTATTTATTATTCGTTTTCTATACCGCCCCTCTCCCTGCAGGGACTCGGGGCGGTGTACAGCCAAAGTTAAAAAATAATACAAATACAATATTTAAAAAACAATTTAAAAAGATTAAATATGGTGGCTCAAAGATAAAACTCAATCAAGAGTATAAAAGACTAAAACCAATTTAAACCAATTTAAATCCCATAAAACCCTAGGCCAGACTGGCTTGATGAAATAAGTATGTTTTCAATGCGCGCCGGAAGGCCAAAAGGTCAGGGATGGTCCTCATCTCCAGGGGGCAATTTGTTCCAGAGGGAGGGTGCCCCCAAGGAGAAGGCCCGCACCCTCGGGGTCACCAGCCGTCCAGCCGGTGGCACCCCGAGGAGACCCGCCCTATGGGAGTGCACTGGGCGACGGAAGATCGATGGCAGCAGTAGGCGGTCCCGTAAGTACCCAGGTCCCAAGCCATGGAGCGCTTTAAAGATGGTCACTAACACCTTGAATCGCACCCGGAAGGCTACCGGGAGCCAATGCAGCTTGTGCAAGACCTCTATGGAACTCCAAATTTATGTTGCTAAGAGGAGACGTCTGTTGAATGGGTTTTGCTCCGTTTTACGACCTTCCGTGCCTCAAGTCGTTAAGTGAATCACTGCAGTTGTTAAATGAGTGACACGGTTGTGAAGTGAATCTGGCTTTCCCTTTGGCTTTGCCAGCCAGAAGGTCGCAATGGGGAATCACCTGAGTCAGCTGCCAAGGGTTCAAATTTTAATCACGTGACCACACGGATGTTGCACCCGTCATAAGTGTGAAAAATGGTCCTCTTTTCTCAGTGGCGTTGTAACTTTGAACGGTCACTAAATGAACTGTTGTAGGTTAAGGAGAACCTACATTCAAATAAAATCTAAGAAGCTGCCACTTTTAGCTGTTTTTCCCAGTGCTGTAGAAAAATATAATATACGTTCTTAAAACAAAGAGCTGATTTGTATTTGCACAGTATTGGAAAAAGGAGGAAACGCCGAGAGAAGATAGAATAGAATAGAACAGAACAGAATACAATAGAATAAGAAAGAATAGAATAAGAAAGAATAGAATAAGAAAGAATAGAATAGTAAAATAGAATAGAATAAGAAAGAATAGAATACAAAATAGAATAGAATAGGAAAGAATAGAATAAGAAAGAATAGAATACAAAATAGAATAGAATAGGAAAGAATAGAATAAGAAAGAATAGAATAGAATGCAAAATAGAATAGAATAGGAAAGAATAGAATAAGAAAGAATAGAATAGAATACAAAATAGAATAGAATAGAACAGAATAGAATAGAATAAGAAAGGAATAGAATATAATTCTTTATTGGCCAAGTGTGATTGGACACACAAGGAATTTGTCTATAGTGCAAATGCTCTCAGTGTACATAAATACATTTATGTACATTTATAGATACATTCGTCAAGAGTCAAGAATCATCAGGTGCAACACTTAATAATAGTCATAGGGTACAATAAGCAATCAAATCATACTAGGAAACAGTCCATATAAATCGTAAGGATACAAGCAACAAAGTTACAGTCACACAGTCAAAGTCTGCACTACTCTTACTGTTAACCTTCTCATTACTCCTTATCACCCATCCCCTCCCACTTGTGACTGTAACTTTGTTACTTGTATCCTTACGATTTACATTAACTGTTTCCTGGTATGATTTGATTGCTTATTGTACCCTATGACTATCATTAAGTGTTGTACCTGATGATTCTTGACGAATGTATCTTTTCTTTTATGTACACTGAGAGCATTTGCACCAAGACAAACTCCTTGTGTGTCCAATCACACTTGGCCAATAAAGAATTCTATTCTATTCTATTCCATTCCATTCCATTCCATTCCATTCCATTCTCTATTCTATTCTTCATTCCATTATTCTATTCTATTCTATTTTCTATTCTTTTCTATTTTTTATTCCATTCCATTCTGCTTTCTGTTCTATTTTCTCTTCTCTTCTTATTGTACCCTGTGACTATTATTAAGTGTTGTACCTGATGATTCTTGACTCTTGACGGATGTATCTTTCCTTTTATGTACACTGAGAGCATTTGCACCAAGACATCTCCAAGACAAATTCCTTGTGTGTCCAATCACAATTGGCCAATAAAGAATTCTATCTGCCTGCCTGCCTGCCTGCCTGCCTGCCTCTCTCTCTCTCTCTCTTTCTCTCTCTCTCTCTCTATCTATCTCCCTTCCTATCTATCTCCCTTCCTATCTATCTATCTATCTATCTATCTATCTATCTATCTATCTATCTATCTATCTATCTATCTATCTATCTATCTATCTATCCAAAACAAAATAAAACAAAACGAAGAGCTAAACCAAGCAGCCAGTTTGCACTTGAGAGTCTACAGTCACTTTGCAAGAATAAAAGGGATGTGTGTGTCTTTTGTAGGCCTTGGAGTTCCTTTTTTGCACATGCCTTGAAAAACAGAACAGGAAATGATTCAATTCCCTTCTCTCTTTTTTTTGCTGAATAATATGAAATTTAAAAGGTCAGTTTGGAAAACAGAAGCGAAAAAAAAGATGAGATTTAGCCCACCAGGGTTGCGTACAACACAACCGGCTCTTATTTGCACAAATTTTCCCTTGTTGGTGCACGCTTGAATACTGGTAGTCCCCGACTCGTTTAGTGATGGTTCGAGGTTGCAGTGGCCGTGAAAAAAAGTGAATCACTGCGGTTGTGACCCTGGGAATGCTGCAAAGTTCCAAAGTGTAAAAAATGATTGCCGGTCATTTTTTTTCAGCGCCGTTATAACTTTGAACACTCACTAAGCGAATTGTTGTAAGTCGAGGACTGCCTGGAAAATAAAATAAAATATTGAAAAAAGCCATCGTACAGTCAAGAAAGGTAAAACATTGGAAAAAAGACATCCTAAAGTAAACTTAAAAAATATTTTGTAACGTTCTCTATAGCACAAAATAAAACCTTTCTCACCTTCTCATCACTCCTACTACCTCCTCCTACTGGTATATTATGATTTATCACCTGCTGTTTGTATTTTATGATTTATGATCGTATGTTAAGATTTAGGATCTATGACGTATCACTTTGTTGGTTGTATGTACCCTGAGAGCTTCTGCACCAGAGACAAATTCCTTGTGTGACCCATCTCACTTGGCCAATAAAGTATACTGTTCTGTTCTAATATAGGGTTTCCTGCCTGAACAGGGGGTTGGACTAGAAGACCTCCAAGGTCCCTTCCAATTCTATTCTGTTCTGTTCTAATTCTTATTCCATCCCATCCCATCCTATTCCTGTCCTGTTCTTTTCTGTTCTATATCCTTACTAGCTGGATACTCGTGCTTCGCTACGAAACTATGTGGTTTTTGGGGAGGAAAATAAGGGGGAAAATAATTCTGCCTCTGCCTACCAGCATCCATCGGTATTCATCTGGCTAGCGTCCTGTCAGTTTGTGAGAGAGCTGAGGGCTGTTTGGAAACTGAAAGAGTATTTGCTGTGTGAGCAAGAAGGAGACAGCAAGGAGCCTGGGTGTGGCTTAGCTCAACTGTTCTGGACTAAAGCTGCTTGGTGCTCTGAAACTGAAACTCCTCTGCTTGTGTTTTGCATTTGGAAGAGATTTCTTTTCAGGTGGGGAGGGGGAGTAGAATTCCTTAGCATCAGAGAATAATAATAATAATAATAATAGAAATATTAATGCTGTGATGGTCATTTCAAAAAATCCTTTCTTAGTGAGCCCGTAGAAGCCGAGAGGATCATATGGGCCAAATTTCAAGTTTTACGGTTCTGGAGATTTTGTGATGATGCGTGAGGGGCATTTCGCTTTTATATACTATAATAATAATGAGGAGGAGGAAGATTCCTGTTCTGTTCTATTCTATTCTTATTCTATTTTGTTATGTTCTGTTGTATTCTACTCTATTCTATTTTCTATTCTATTCTTGTTCCATTCTATTCCATTCACATTCTATTCTTTCCCTTCAATTCCGTTCCATTCTAAAATATTGAAAAAGGGCATTATCGGGCGAAGCCAATCTGTAAACAAGAGTGCATTGTTGATCCCGTTCACATAATGATAGGAAACTGCATGGATGCAAAATCCAATGCACGAGTTGAGTTTGACTCCAAGATGATCCGAGTTGCAGCACTTAGAAAAATGCCAGGGACGTGCGTGGCAATAGAGTCCGCTTGAGTGTAATGACTTTAACACGAGTCATCCCGTAGTAATTACATTTGGTCCATTAGGCAGCTGAACTCTTACCGTGTTCTTGACTGTTGTTAATTAAATTGGACTAACCTTTGATTGCTTAATGGAGCGATAATGGCTGGCAGGCTTTCTTCCTGGAAATGTCGAATGGGACTTGAGTAGCTTTCCAAAATTCATTGACGGCAGCAAAAATAATGGTTGGGTAAGCCTTCAAGTCATTGTTGACTTCTGGTGAATGGCAAAATTTCAGTTGTGGTTTGCCATTGCTCACTTCCTAGGGCTGAGAGA
Source organism: Bungarus multicinctus (assembly GCA_023653725.1). Classification (NCBI taxonomy): domain Eukaryota; kingdom Metazoa; phylum Chordata; class Lepidosauria; order Squamata; family Elapidae; genus Bungarus; species Bungarus multicinctus. The sequence continues at coordinate 2,317,051 of CM042850.1, forward strand.
GAAAGGCTGGCCCTAGGTCACCCAGCCAGCTTTTGTGCCTAAGGTGTGGAACTAGAACTCACCGTCTCCTGGTGATTGGCCCAAAGTTACCCAACTGGCATTCATGCTTAAGTTGGAACTAGAACTCACCATCTTATGGTTAGTGGCCCAAAGTCACTCAGTTGGCATGCATGCATGCTTAAGGCGGAACTAGAATTCATCATTTCTTGGTTAGTGGCCCAAAGTCACCCAGTTGGCATGCATGCTTAAGGCAGAACTAGAATTCACCACCTCCCAACTTCTAACCTGATGCTGTAATAGAAATGATTACAGAACAGGAAAAAGGGGGATTTGCTGCTGGAAAATGAGGTATAGCTCACCCCAGTGTTGCACAAACACAATTAACCTGGTTACTGAAAGAAACCAGCCCAAAAGGCCAGAAACTCTCTCTCTCTCACACACACACACACACATACACAAATCATAACTTACAGTCACATGACTGTGGAATCTTGCACCCAGTCCCAAGCAGGTGAGCTGATTGCCAAGCATCGAAAATTGTGGTCATGTAACTAAGGTGTGTTTCTATATCACTCTGGGTGTTTGTGCGTAGATTTTGGAAGTCCAGAGCCAGGTCATAAGTAGTTTTTCAGGGACTGCAACGTTCACAAACCGAACAATCGTAAGTCAAGGAGTATCTAGAAAGCATGAGAAACCCAACTCAACTCCCAATCCCAGTTGTACAATTTGACTTGGATTTCTGTTCATGCCCAGAGCTGACTTCCAGAAAAGGACATCGAATTAAGGACATCGAACTTGCATGGAAAATATAATACTGCTACCCTCTGGTAGAGGATTGCAAGGGACCTTTTAGTCTGACCCTCTGCTTAAGCAGGAGATCCTATACCGTTTCAGACAAACGGTTGTCCAATCTCTTAAAAGCCTCCAATGATGGAGCACCCATGATTTCCGGTGGCAAGCTGTTCCACTGGTTAATTGTCCTCGTTGTCTGGAAATTTCTTCTTAATTCCAGATTGCTTCTTTCCGTGGTGAGTTTCCATCCTTTGCTTCTTGTCCTGCCTTCTGGTGCTTTGGAGAATAATTTGACTCCCCTCTTCTCCGGGGCAGCCCCTCAAATATTGAAAGATTGCTATCATGTCCTCCCTGGTCCTTCTCTTCACTAGACTAGATATACCCAATTCTTGCAACCCTTCTTCATAAGTTTTTTTTTTAAAGCAAACTTTATTGATTATACAACTAAAATAACAAACAAGCACATATACAACATAAAGAAGAAAAGAAAAAGAAAATGAATAAAAGCAAATAATTCCATTATCAACAGTCTGTGGTTCTTTATTTGTTATCATTATTGGTGTCATATTTACGAATACCTCTTATTGCGAATATGTAATTATTACCTCTTTTACAATTTAACAGTTATTTACTAATATCTCTTCTACTTTTTTTCTATCCAGTCATATCAGCATTCCCAGCTTTTATAATATTCTGATAATTCTTTATCCTTAAGTGCTAAAGTTAATTTATCCATCTCTGCACAGGCTGCTATTTTCTGAATGATCATTTCCTCTGTTGGAATATCGGCTTGCTTCCAACACTGTGCAAAGGTTAATCTAGTTGCAGTGAGAATGTGCAATATTATATATTTGGCTTTTTTAGAAAATTGTCTATTAAATATCCCTAACAGGAAGGATTCTGGTTTTAATTCAGTTTGCTCTGTCGTTATTTCCTCTAACCATTTTTTAATTCTACGCTAATATCTTTGGGCTTCAGCGCAGGACCACCACATGTGAATGAATGTTCCGTGTTTCTTGTTACATTTCCACAGTTTGGATTCATGTTCATTCTTCGTAAATTTTATCAGCCCCTTAATCCTCTTTGTTGCACTTCTCTGCACTCTTTCCAGAGTCTCAACATCTTTTTAATATCGTAATGCCCATAACTGGATGCAGGATTCCAAGTGTGGCCTTACCAAGGCATTACAAAGTGGTCCCCTGGAAAATACATTATTATTAATCGTTACTTTTGTCCTCGCAGCTGATGTTCTCTTTCCTGTCTTGCAGATACCATGCTGCTAGAAAAATCCAACTTGGATGATTTTTCTGTGCAGGTCCAAATCCCCTCTGTGGATCACCAGATGGGGGTTCCTGCTTGCAGGTAACCAAAAATGTGGACTTTGCTGTCTTCAAAAGAGCAGATGCAGATGGACTCCTGAATCTCGTCCTGATGGGTTTGTTCTCCCGTGTTGTGCCATGCGCTTGTGAAGTGGCTATTTTGTTTCCCCAATGCACAGATCTGCACAGGGCTCACTGCCTTATATCGCATAGAGCAACGTTGCTGAGTTTGTGTCTGGGTGTTTTCTCCTTGGGGTGGACAAGCTTTTGCCTTAGTGTCTTCATGGGTTTGAAGTACCGCCCAAGCAGGAGACCCTACACCATTTCTGACAGATGGCAGTCCAGTCTCTTCTTGAAAGCCTCCCGGAATGAAGCTCCCACAACTTCAGAATAACAGAATAATAACAGATTAACAGAGTTGGAAGGGACCCTAGAGGTCATCTAGTCCAACCCCCCCCTGCCCCCTGCCCAAGCAGGAGACCCTACACCATTTCTGACAAAGGGCAGTCCAGTCTCTTCTTGAAAGCCTCCAGGGATGAAGCTCCCACAACTTCTGAAGGCAACTTCTGTTCCATGGGTTGTTTGTCCTTACTGTCCAGAACATTTTTCCTTATTTCTTGGTTGAATCAATCAGAATAGAGCTGGAAGGGACCTTGGAGGTCATCCAGTCCAACCCACCCACCCGCCCAAGCAGAAGACCCTATACCATTTCTGACAGATGGGCAGTCCAGTCTCTTCTTGAAAGGGTGCATGTAGGTTGTATTGGATGAGGACGCTCGTGAGCTTTTTCCGACATTCCTGCGATGAATGGAATGACAATGTCACTTGGAGTATTCTTCTCTTCGTTGTCTGGCTATGCAGATTCTCCGTGCTCCAGGACATGGTTGTCCCAAAGGTACTTTTGTTTTCTTCAGGAGACAACTGGACTGTCTGGAAAAACCAGAAAGTCCAGTGGTCTCTTCAAGAAAAGAGAAGCACTTTTGGGACTCTTCGTTGTCTGTTAGGGAGGAGATACTGTAGAGCAGTGATGGTTAACCATTTTGTCCCCGTGTTCCAAAAACATGCGTGTGCACACATGACAGTGCACACGCATGCCTGCACCCATAATGCAATATGCGCTACCACTTCCCACTCCCCCTACTCACCCCATTGTGCTCCCTCCTGCACCCCACACACGCAACATCCTGCCTGCGCTCCGTTTTGGGCCTAGTGGGCCTCCCTGCAGCCTCCTGGGAGCAAAAACAGGCAGTGGAGGGGGCGCATCACACCTCTTCCACACCCTATTTTGGGCCTAGTAGGTCTCCTTGCAGCCTCCTAGGAGCAAAAAGAGGCGGGGGGGGCACATCACCCCCCCATGCTCCGTTTTGGGCCTAGTGGGCCTCGTTGCAGCCTCCTGGGAGCAAAAACAGGCAGTGGAGGCGGTGCATCACACCTCTTCCACACCCCATTTTGGGCCTAGTAGGCCTCCCTGCAGCCTCCTGGGAGCAAAAACAGGCAGGGGGGGCGCATCACCCCCCCCGTGCTCCGTTTTGGGCCTAGTAGGCCTCCCAGCAGCCTCCTGGGAGCAAAAACGGGGCGCAGTGCCTGTTTTTGCTCCCAGAGGCTGCAGGGAGTCCTACTAGGCCCAGAACGGAGCTCGGGGGTAGGGAGTTTGCACACAAATGCATGGAGGGTGCGGGGGAGCATGGGGGGGTCACGTGCGTGCGTGGGGGGAGAAGGGGGGTTGTGCAGACATGCGCAGGGGGGGTGATGTGAGCAGGAAATGGAAGCACGCACATTGCATTATTTTACGTGGCCCATTTTTGCTCCCAGGAGGCTGAAGGGAGACCTATTAGGCCCAAAACTTAGAGCGCGGGGGCAGGATGCACCACACTGCACCGCACAGACCCTCACATCTCCCACATGCAGCCCCGTGTATTTGCAGCAGAGACTTGAAAATCAGCTGGCCAATGGGAGGCACCTGCCCATACGCGGTGGAGCTAAACTGGGGTGACAGCTCGCGTGCCCACAGAGCGGGCTCTGCGTGCCACCTGTGGCACGCTTGCCATAGGTTTGCCACTGTGGCTGGAGAGTATTTTTTGAGATTTGGTGAAGGCCCCTGTTGAGCTATTCCCCATTAGGAGAATGAGTGCACTCAGGGAAACGTAGTGAAAGTGGTGATGAGTAATACACAACCGGCGCACAGGTACACTGAATAGTAAAATGGAGGTTTTACTTCCAGTAAACGGGTAAGCCAAGTCCAACAAAACAGTCCAAGTCATACATGGTTAAAGCAGTCAGTGTTCAGTCCAGGGATAATCCCAAAACAAAGTCCAGTATCATAAACAAAGTTCAGAAAAACGTAGTTTGCTAACAGTTGCAAGACTCACAGCAATCCGAGCAGAAAGCTCAGGCACAAATCAATAAAGAAAATCAGGCAAAAAGCAATAAGGAAAATGCAAGAACAAACCCAGGTTTCTGGCTCCATCTTATGGCCGTTTGGGGAACCACACCCAATTACAATGACAGCATTCTCTTAAAGATACAACAGTATTAAATGACTTTCCTGGTTTATATATTGCCAACCCAACTGTCATTCCTAACAGCCCCCTAGGACAGAGACACATTGTGGGGGCTTCCTTGAGGTATTCTTCTTTTTCTTTCTTTCCCATCTTTGTTGCTAGGCAAATTATGGTCCTAAGCCAAGGAGTCCAGATCTGGTTCGGACACAGATAAGACTAAGCATGCTTTTTTTTTTTTAGAAATACTTTATTGGATTTTTATACATCTCAATCACGTAATAAATAGGACTTTTTTTATACATTTACATATCCTGTCCAGTACAATCTATACATTCTGTTTCTACACCTTCTACATCTATTGTATACACTTTCTTTTCTTACTTCTATTGTCTATCCAGTGGTACCATTTTCCCCATATTGCTGTGATGACCCAGGGTGGGATACAAAATAAAGATAGTCACAAAAAACAGGTGAAGCCCCTTTTATTCCTTCACTTTGCTTTCAAGCTCCAGATATCCTTGACTGGAGACAAAAAAACTCCCACACAAGCAGTTACAAGAAGGAGGGAAATGCTGTTTAAATTATAAAGAGTAAAAAACAACACAAACCAGGCAAGAATAAGGGCTTGAAGACGTCCACAGATATCAGAACACACCCTGGGAAGGACACCAAACTCAGAGAGGAACCATCAACTAGAGATATTTCCACGTTTTGTTTCCAGCACTCGCCCATAAGCATGTCTGTCCTCTTATCCGGTTGTCACAGCTGCAGCCCATTTAAGAGGATCAAGGCCCTCTCCTCCCAAGTAGACTACATCTCTCCCTTCTCCTCTCTGCGTGCCCTAGGTTGGAGAGGGGATGGGCCTGGATCCTCCTCTGACTGCCCAACCAGCCTCTGCCCTTCCTCAGTTTCCTCCACAACCTCCGGAGCCACACTTCCAATCCCTGTCGGCTGTTCCTCCTCTCCCTCAGAGTCAGACTCCAACAGGGGCATGACAATTCCATAGTATTCAGAGTCTACTTTTCCTTTTAATTCAGTGGTCAATTTATCCATTTCCACACACTCATAATTTTTTTTCAACTACTAAGCCTTCGGATGGTATGCAAGTCTTTCTTCCAACACTGTGCATAGATTATCCTTGCTGGTGTTAATACATGTAACACCAAATATTTTATCTTTCTGTTGTATTTCCTTTTCATTATCCCTAAAGGAAATAATTCCGGGACCAAATCTATTTGACTTCCAATTAATTCCTGTAACCACATTTGTATTTTCTTCCAATATTTTTTCTCTTCAGGGCATAACCACTGTGTAGGATAGAAGGTACCGGGTTTTTTTGGTCTGCGTTTCCAAATGCCATAAAACATTTTATGTTAGTTTTCTTTATAAGCCACCAATTTTGTTATCTTGTGGTTTATATTCCAGATTTTTTCCCACTCCTCTAGGCAGAGGTGGGATCCGATGGGGTTAACTACCAGTTCGGTCATTTACGAGGCTCGGTGATTTACGATGTGCTTCCCTGCACGCTGCCTGCCGTCGGGCATGTCTGTCAATCGTCCTCAGCATGCTGCGTGCAGAGAAGCAGCCTTTCAAAAAGCCCTCTTTTCCTGCTTTTTTAACTGCAGCTGTGCCTCGCATGGCAGCTGAAGTTGAAAAAAATCAGCAAATAAAGGTCAGGTAAGAGCCCAGGTGGGTGGGTGGGCAAAAACATCAGCAGACATAGAACTGGTTCTGTGTCTGCTGCTCTTCAGAGCTATCGGTTCTACAGAGGTGAACAGAATTGGTAGAAACCCACCCCTGCCTCTAGGTCAATACTATATCCGAAATTTTTGGCCCATGCTATCATGTAGACTAAGCATACTTTCAAACAATGTTATTCTGCTAATTAAACAGTGGGACTACTTGCCACCAGAAGTTGCGGGTGCTCCATCCCTGGAGACTTTTAAGAGGAGATCGGACAGTCTGAAATGTTATAGGGCTTCCTGCCTGAGCAGGGGTTGGATTAGAAGACCTCCAAGGTCCCTTCCAACTCTGTTATTCTGTTAAGCCAATCGCAGATCCGGTTGGGTCAGATGCATTTCTGACAGAACACCCTGGGCAACTTCAGGCTGGCTTCTAGTCAGTTTCTCTATCTCTCAAAGGCTCCTTCCAGGAAGGTCCTGGTTTCTAACCGAGAATGCCCTTTGCCTGCAGCCTCAACCACGAGTCTTCCACTCGCGTCCCCGACACAGTTTGGGATCCTTCAATGACATTGACGTGCCTTCAGAATCGTCATGAAGCCAAGCTCTTGCAGCTGGAGATAGCCAACGGGGAGGTAAGCTTTGGACTTTAGGCAGGGGTGGGCATCCAAAATTTTAGCAACGGGTTCCCTGGAGGATTTCCAGGGAGGAAATCGTGGCTTCCCATGATGCTCTGAAGTTCTTGAGGTCTTCCATGTTTTTGTAACCTGAAGACTTGCTTACCTGGGGGCAGAAGAAAATGACCTGACACGCCATCTCTCTCTCTCTCTCTCTCTCCCTTGCAGATGGCATACAAGGTGTATGAATTAAACCAGTTGCTCCAAGCTAAGGATGCGGCACTGGGGGACCAGAAGGACAGGTAAGGGGGGGGGGTCTCCGAGGTGCTTTTGATCACTTTCTAGGTGCAGGCCTGGCACCCTGGGCCTCTTGCCCCAGATGGAAGGACAGGGCTATTCGAGAGCTGGGCTATTGGGCTCAGTCGGTGTCCTGATCCCTCGACCTGTGAGTCCCAACCGTGGCAACATTAAGGTGTGTGGACTTCAACACCCAGATTTCCCCAGCCAGAATTCAGGCTAAAGTAGGACTAGAATTCCCATCTCCTGGTGATTGGCTCAGACATCCAACTGGAGTTAAGGTGCTGGCCCAGAAACTGTGAGACAGTGAGTTCTAGTCCCGCCTTAGGCATGAAAGCTGGCTGGGTGACTTTGGGCCAATCACCAGGAGACAGGGAGTTCTAGTCTCGCCTTAGGCATGAAAGCCAGATGGGTGACTTTGGGCCAATCACCAGGAGACGGGGAATTTTAGTCCCGCCTTAGGCATGAAAGCCAGATGGGTGACTTTGGGCCAATCACCAGGAGACGGGGAATTCTAGTCCCGCCTTAGGCATGAAAGCCAGATGGGTGACTTTGGGCCAATCACCAGGAGACGGGGAGTTCTAATCCCGCCTTAGGCATGAAAGCCAGATGGGTGACTTTGGGCCAATCACCAGGAGACGGGGAGTTCTAGTCCCGCCTTAGGCATGAAAGCCAGCTGGGTGACTTTGAGCCAATCATCAGGAGACGGTGAGTTCTACTCCCGCCTTAGGCATGAAAGCCAGATGGGTGACTTTGGGCCAATCACCAGGAGACGGGGAATTCTAGTCCCGCCTTAGGCATGAAAGCCAGATGGGTGACTTTGAGCCAATCACCAGGAGACGGGGAATTCTAGTCCCGCCTTAGGCATGAAAGCCAGATGGGTGACTTTGGGCCAATCACCAGGAGACGGGGAATTTTAGTCCCGCCTTAGGCATGAAAGCCAAATGGGTGACTTTGGACCAATCACCAGGAGATGGGGAGTTCTAATCCTGCCTTGGGCATGAAGGCCAGCTGGGTGACTTTGGGCCAATCACCAAGGGACGGTGAGTTCTAGTCTCGCCTTAGGCATAAAAGCCGATTGGATGACTTTGGGCCAATCACCAGGAGACGGTGAGTTCTAATCCCGCCTTAGGTATGAAAGCTGGCTGGGTGACTTTGGACCAATCACCAGGAGACAGTGAGTTCTAGTCCCGCCTTAGGTATGAGAGCCAGCTGGATGAGGAATCCTGGGAGTTGGAGTCCACCAGTCTTAAAGCGGCCATGGTTGGGGACCCCTTGGCCCAGAGGGTCAGTTGAAGAGGAAGCCCAATAGCCCCCCTTCCGCTCTTTCAGGCTGGCCGCTCTGAGCGGCCAACTCTCGGTTCTTCACGGCCAGCGTTGCCACCTGCAAAGCCAGGCGGAGGAGTTGGGGTGCCGGAACAGCGCCCGGAAAACCGAGTACGACTCTCTGCAGAGGCATTTCCAGCGGCAGGACAGGGCATTTCGGCAGGCCCAGGTAAAGGGGGAGCAGCTGCTGAAGCAAGTCCTGCAGAAGAAAGTGGATTGGGCCCAGCAGGAGAACCAGAGGATTGAGAGGTGAGGAGGGGGCAGGGAGCTGCGCCAGGTGCCGGGGGGGGAGGGTGTCCTGGGAGACCCAGAGCGGTCTTCGGTACTCTCCGAGCTGGATTGTTTTCCTGCAGACGTTTCATGACCCAGCTAGGGAACGTCCTCAGTGCAAAGAAGAATTGGACCCTCGCGCTGAGGATGTTCCCTAGTTGGGTCATGAACTGTCTGCAGGAGAACCACCAGGGTCAGATGGCACCAAGGACCCCAACAAACATCATTGTCTTCCTCCTCCTCAAAATCCCGGACCAGAGGTGGGATTCAGCCGGTTCTGACTGTTTCTGGAGACCCGGTAGCGGAAATGTTGAGTAGTTGGGAGAACCGGCCAATCCCACCTCTGACTGGCCCCGCCAACCCCATCTCTTCTCTGCCTCCCATCGAGTCCCAGCTGATCGGCTGGGTCTCCTTTGGTTGCCCTGAAAAAGGAGAATGGAGCTGGAAAGCAGGTTAGTGGGATGCGGACTGGGAAGAAATGGGGATTTGGCAGTATATTCTTCCCCTGCCACGCCTACGGAATGCCACACCCACAGCTGATCAGCTGGGTCTCCTTTGGTTGCCCTGCACAGGAGAACAGAGCTGGAAAGCAGGTTAGTGGGATGGGGAGGGAAGGGGGATTTTGCAGTAACTTTCCCCTGCCATGCCCACCAAGCCACACCCACAGAACACCACACCCATCAAGCCACGCCCACAGCTGATTGGCTGGGTCTCCTTTGGTTGCCCTGCACAGGAGAATGGACCTGGAAAGCAGGTTAGCAGGGTGGGGAGGGAAGGGAAGGGAAGGGGGATTTTGCAGTATACTAATGCTCTGATGCTCATTTTGAAAAATCCTTTCTTAGTGAGCCCCTAGAAGCCAAGAGGAACCTAGGTGCCAAATTTCAAGTTTGTAGGCTTTACGGTTCTGGAGATTTTGTGATGATACATAACGGGCATTTCGCTTTTATATCTATAGATCAACAAATATTAATAGAGTTGGAAGGGACCTTGTAGGTCATCTAGTCCAACCTCACGCCCAAGCAGGAGAGCCCCTACACATTTTGTGACAGGTGGCAGTCCGGCCTCTTCTTGAAAACCTCCAGTGAGAAGAGACTGGACTGCCATCAGTTTCGAGTTTCCAAAACTTTCCAAAATAAAATAAAATAGACGAATCTCTTCCTTTTCCTTGTAGGGAGAAGCAAACACAACTGATCAGGGATCTTCAGAAGGCCACCAGGTCCGTACTCCGAGTAAACATGTGAGTTTGGTATATTTTTAGCCTGTGCAAATGCCCTCCTCAGGTGTCACCCCTACCTTGCAGGCAGGCCTCTACTTACGACGGTTGCTGAGATCGTCAGGACAGTCGTAAGTCCTAAAAGGGGTCATCCATGTGATGTGTCTAAGTGATTTTGATCATCATCTTTTTTGCGGGGGGTCTTTAGGCAAACGAAACCCCCCCCCCATCATTAAACAAACCTGTCACGCCCTTATTGGCGTCTGATTGTGAGGAGGGAGTTGAACAGCTGACAGGGAGTGGGAGTGGGGCTGTGGAGGAAATGGGGGACGAGTACAGTCCAGCTGGGCATTCAGAGGAAGACCCAGGCCCACCCCTTCTTCATCCTAGGGCACGCAGGGAAAAATGGAGAAGGGAGCAACGTGGCTTGCGGGAGAGGAAAGGGCCCTGATCCCCTTCATTAGCTGCAGCTGGGAAGACTTGTTTAAAAGGACAAACTGCGCGTGACATAGTTGCTGGAAGTAAAGCGTGCATTATCTTGGTCGAGCCTTCTCTGGGTTTTGGCATCCCCCCAACTGTGGTTGCTGCGTTACCTGTTGAAAGTCTGCAATTTATCATCCTGGCCTGTTGTGTTAATTGCTTCAATGTCGTTTGTGTTGGTTTTTTTTTTAATTTTTAATTATCTTTCCTTTGGGTTCGGACGGCATTTCTGCCCTTCGTAGACTGTTTTTGAAAGAGTTTGATCTCCAGCCAAGGATAACTGGACATTGGGGGCCACGTTGGAGGCGTTAAAGGGAATCTGTTCCACTTTGGTGACTCAGTTATTTTTGTGTCACACCCCTTTGGGTCATCACAAAACCCATCTTTTGCTAGGAGCAGGGCTGGCTACTGGTTCGCACCGGTTTGGCCGACCTGGATGTTAAGTTGCAACCATTGGGTGGCCCTGCTCACACCGCCCCTCCCAGGAGTCTCCATGAAGCCCGTTTTGGATGCCAGATAAGTGCAGGGCACACATGGAGACTCGGAGAGGGCAAAAAATGGGCCTTCCAGAACTTCTGGCCCATTTCCAGCCTCTGGAGTCCAGGGAAGCTGTTTTCGCCTTCCCAGATGCTTGAAGAAACCCTCGGAAGCCCAGAGAAGGTGAAAACAGCTCCGCCCCCCCGCCCCCACCCCCCCGCCATGGCGCAGGAAGCCGACTAGGCCACGTCCACCATGGCCACGCCCACCCAGCAACCGGGAAGAGAACCGGTTGGTAAAATTTTTGAAGCCCACCCCATGCTAGGAGGTGTTCTTTTGCTAGAAACCGGACGTAAACATTGTATTTATTTATTGATTGATTGATTGATTGATTGATAACACATTTATATACCTCCCTTCTCCTGAAGGACTCAGGGCGGTGTACAGCCAACTATAACACACTACACTATGCAAAAAGTTAAAAGAAAATTAAATAAATTCAGGCTGCTACTAAAATGTATACCCAACCCCAATAAATTACAATATAAACCCCAAATTTTAAAACCCCAATATCTAAAAGTCCCACTTCGTAATGGTTTATCTTGGTTGTTTTTATTGGTTTATAAGTCCCCTGGAGAGGGCGGCGGATTAGGTTTAGCAAATAAATAACAGATAAATGAAATGACATGATGCAAAGTTCAGGAGGAAACGGAACAATCATCTTCGTTTAACGAGCCCGTAATCCCTTGAGGGATGGAGTTGGGGTAACTGAATGGAGCTAGCGGAGTGTTTTACTGGCCGGATGCCTTTCCTGTCGCCAGGGCGGAGTTTTGTTCAGCAGATATATTTTGGGATGACCCCAAAGGGCGTGGCACAAAGGCAACACAGTCAGATAATCCGTAGGAGTCCCTTTATTAGCTCCAACTTTGCCCCCCCCCCAGTGTCCTGGTTACCTTCTGGGCTGGAGAAAAACTCTCCCAGGAGCAGCCTTGGGCTGCAGAGAATCAAGTCCAAAACATGGTCAACACAAACTGTAACTTAAGTCCAATCAAGGCAAAATGAGATAATGAGTCCGGCAGGGCAGCAGAAGGAATTCCAGATGTGAAGGCACGGCAATAACTCAACATGGTTGGGAAGACGGCAGGAACACAGATAAGCAAAGTCAACACAAGATAAACTCAGGTTTGTTCCTAGAAAACTCAGCTTGCATCTCTTTTAAACTCTCATTCCCAGCTGCAGCTAATGAAGGGAATCAGGGCCCTTTCCTCCCCCGTAAGCCATGCAACCCACGTTGCTCCCTTCTCCGTTCCTCCCTGCGTGCCCTAGGATGAAGAGGGGGGGTGGGCCTGGGTCTTCCTCTGAGCCCCCTCTCCCTTGTTCTACCTCTCTCCTCCTCTGCCCAACTGGACTTTGCCCTTCCGCAGTTTCTTCCACAGCCAATGAAGCCACGCTCCTACTCCCTGTTAGTTGTTCATCTTCCTCCTTGAATTCAGACTCTGACAGGGGCAGGACAGATTCTCCATATGCCCAGAAAGATAAATATCTGCCTCTACCAAGGATCGAACTCACTGCCTCCTGATTGTAAGGCGAGAACTCCACCACTACGCCACCCTATAGGAAACTCAGTGAAATATTTTTAATTTTTTCTCTGAATGTTCTCCTTTGTTAGAGACTCAGTAAAAGTGAAACCAGGAGAGAAGAAGTCGGCCGGGAGACACGACTCCGAAGAGAAGAAAGGAGGTGAAAAATTGTGGAAAAGACCCTTCAGGTAAGACCTTTAGCAGGTCATCTCTCCTGCCTACAGGTAGTCCTTGACTTACAGTCATTCGTTTAGTGACTGATCACCGTTACGACGGCACTGAAAAAAAGGGACTTACGGCTGGTTTTCACGGTGTTGTGGTTCGCCGGCAACTGATGCAGACAGTAGCGGAGTCGGACAGTGAGGAAGAACAGGGACCAGTGAGGGAGTCTGGAGAGGACTCGGACGAGGGTCCTGCGTCTGATGCGGAGATGGGGCCAGGAACATCTGAGAGTGGGGTGCTGCCTCCGGAGTCTCCAGAATCTGGCAGCAGTGAGGCAGAGGAACAGCGGGAGCCTGTTCCCAGTGCGCGTATGCACAGAGCTGCTAGAAGGCAAGAGCAGCTGAGACAAAAGGGGCAACTCGGGAGTAAGACTGGGAGGTTGAAGTCTGGTTGGTTTTTTTTCTGGTACTTCAGTTGGTTTCTGTTATAATTAATTGGATACTTCTGTTTTTTGGCCGCATTCCACAGCACTGAAAGGCGAGTGCTTATCTTGGGGAACTATTTAAGATTAGTTCTGGCTGGGAATGCAAGGAATTCCCAGCGTTGCAATAAAATAGGTTTTGCTTTTAAAACAAGTTTGAGTTTCATTACGTTCGACGAAGCCTGGGTCAGAACCTCACACTTAACGACGGTCGCAGCCTCCTTTGCGGGGGTGTCACCTGATCAAAATCCAGCCGCTTGGCAACCGACTCGGCGTTATGACAGTTTCCAGGGTCACATGGTAATCGTCATTGGTGGCCTTCCCAGCCGTCTTCCAACCCGCAAAACCGATAAGGGGAAGGAAGCCAGATTCGCTTAACGAACAGCTGGCTCACTTAACAACTTGCAGGGACTCGCTTAACAACCATAGTGGAAAGGCATGGTTCGCATCACCGGGACCTTTGCCCGGCAGTGTGAGTTCCAGTCCTTATGGCGGTTGTAAGTGGAGGACTACCTGTAAAGCCCCCCCCCCCTCCCTCCTTCCTGGGATGATTGGAGCGCATCCCCTTCTGATGTCCTTTTCTTCTTCAGATCCGCATCGGCGTCTTCGCTCAGCACCAACAGATACAAGGAAGCCGTCAAGGGCCTGTTTGAGTAAGTTGATGGCTGCCTCCTTCCGGTTCTTTTGCCGGGAAAATTAAACAGAAAAAGAAAGAAAAACCCAATGGGTCTATTTCCAAAATCCATTTGCTCTTGCAGTCTGCAATTTTAAAGTTCCTTCCTTCTCTTTTTCTCTCTCTCTCCTTCCTTCCTTCCTGCTTCCCTCTTTTCTCCCTTCTCTTCCCCACCTTCTCCCTCCTTCCTTTCTTTCCTCCCTCTCTTTCTCTCACCTTCCTTCTCTTTCTTCTTCCTTCCTTCCTTCCTTCCTTCCTTCCTTCCTTCCTTCCTTCCTTCCTTCCTTCCTTCCTTCCTTCCTCCTTCTCTCCCTCCCTCCTTTCTTTCCTACCTCTCTTTCTCTCACCTTCCTTCCTTTCCTTTCTCTCTTCTTCCTTCCTTCCTCCTATTCTCCCTCCTTCCTTCCCTTCCCTTCTCCACCTTCTCCCTCCCTCCTTTCTTTCCTCCCTCTCTTTCTCTCACCTTCCTTCTCTTTCTTCCTTCCTTCCTTCCTCCTTCTCTCCCTCCCTCCTTCCCTTCCTCATCTCCCTCCCTCCTTTCTTTCCTACCTCTCTTTCTCTCACCTTCCTTCCTTCCCTTTCTCTCTTCTTCCTTCCTTACTCCTATTCTCCCTCCTTGCTTCCCTTCCCTTCCCCACCTTCTCCCTCCCTCCCTCCTTTCTTTCCTGCCTCTCTTTCTCTCATCTTCCTTCCCTTTCTTCTTCCTTCCTTCCTTCCTCCTTCTCTCCCTCCCTCCTTCCCTTCCTCATCTCCCTCCCTCCTTTCTTTCCTACCACTCTTTCTCTCACCTTCCTCCCTTCCCTTTCTCTTCTTCCTTCTTTACTCCTTCTCTCCCTTCTTCCTTCCCTTTCCTTCCCCACCTTCTCCCTCCCTCCTTTCTTTCGTTCCTCTCTTTCTCTCACCTTCCTTCCCTTTCTTCTTCCTTCCTTCCTCCTTCTCTCCCTCCTTCCTTCCCTTCCCTTCCCCACCTTCTCCCTCCCTCCTTTCTTTTCCTCCCTCTCTTTCTCTCACCCTCCTCCCTTCCCTTTCTCCCTTCCTTCCTTCATTTCTCTCTCTCTCACACACATACACACACCTTCTGTTTTCCTTGCTCTTTCCTTTCTTTCTTCCCCTCCCCCCCCCCAAATTTAACTCTATTCTTCATTGACATTTTTTATCTCTCTCTTTTAGGGTGGGAGCAAAGGGGTGTATGAAGCAATTAAAAAGTGTGCATGAATTGCTGCTGTTGACATCGTTGTGTGAAGGTGTGAACGAGGAAGCCACAGATTGGTCGTCTGTCGTGTGTTTGCGTGCAGCAGGGCTCAGAAATGAGTTGGGGGGCAGCTGGGAGGGAAGTCGCATCCCCTCGACGTGGAGAGAATTCCAGGGGGAGGAGATGCTTCTGCTGGGGGGGACACGAATGGAGGGGAAGCCAAGAAGCCAAGCGGATCCAGGGGGAAGCAGCGATCGTGCGAGTGCCGTAACTCAAACTCGGTTTCTCTGCATTTGCAAGCTTCAAGCTGAAACGTGGCAACTCGGTCAGTGGCGGGTCCGTGGATCAGTACTGCCGCTTGGCTTCCTGCGTGGTCGCCTGCCTCCCCTCCAGCGTGGCCGATGAACAAGTAAGCTCGTGTCTTCCGACATCTGTCAATCAGCCCCTGCTTGCGCTCACCGTTGTACTATCCTGGTTTAATTTTGGCTATCTTGCGCCCCCAAGGTCTCAGCTCAGGAGTAATGGTGCGAATCCACCGGTTCGGTGAGCGTGCGCACACAGCATTTAGAAAAGATCATTTTTAGCTATAATACTGTCAACTCATAAAATATTTGTATGGTCACTTTTTAGAGTTGCCCACAGAAAGGGAGGGGGGAGCAGTGCGGCAGCTTGGAAACCGAAACTGCATTCCATAAATATTTTCAAAGATAGTAATTAAGTGACTGAAGTTTCTGCCTGATTTGACAGTATATAGTTAGTTTAGGAATGATGGCTGTCACCTTAAGGGAATGGTTCATGGGAAATGTAGTTAATGCCTCTTGGGAGAAGTAGTTCATATCAACGTGGTCACATCTGTAATCCTGATTGGCCACTGAATTGATCTCTGGTTGGGCTGGGGGAGTTTTTGGGCATTTGTACCTGACCCCAGCATTGTGCTGGAGTCTTCCTTTGGTATATCTGTTTTTGTTTGTTTCTTCCCCAAACCCCAAAAACTTGAACCTTAGACTGTCTACTATTGACCTCTCCCCTTTCCTAAGAGGTCTGTAGGGGGTGTGCATAAGCGCACCAACGTGCCTACCGTCCCTGTCCTATTGTTTCTTTTATTTTTCTTATATGTATCCATGTATTCATAACTATGTTTTTGACTTATACCTATTATCTTGTAAGCGATTGACAAATCAAAATAAATAAATCAAAATCAAAATAAATAAAATATCGCTATGGCATGAAGATAACCATCTTTTCACACTATGGAGGCGACTATTAAGGCAAAGATTGGACATTAGATGAATCTCAACATAACTATGAGTTATACTTGAGGATGCCTGATACAATCCAATAAATTAACTTTGTATGGAAGGCTTTGTAGTGTTGAACTGCTTGTCTCTATTCAGCCAGAAGATTGGAGACTGGAAAATGAAAAGATGGTTATTTTCATCCCATAGCGATATACCAGAGGAAGATTCCAGCACGATGCTGGGGTCCAGGTAGGCAAAATTCTAACTGAAGAGCATGATAGCTGACTCTGGGCTATGGAGGTGTCCCATTGGAGAATATGAATTACGATACACTCAGAGGGGTGGAGGGAAAACCAGGGTCAAGGGGGACAATGAATGATGTGCCTCAGAGTCAGCTACACCCAGGCAGCGCCAGACGTGTTAACTCTCAGTAAATCCTTTGGAAGTTTGGCTCAGGCTGTTAATCATCTAGCACTTAGTGCAAGCTGCCTGCAATTAGTGCCGGTTCGAATCCCACCAGGCTCAAGGTTGACTCAGCCTTCCATCCTCTCGGGGTAGGGAAATTGAGGACCCAAGATTGTTGGGGGCAATAAGCTGACTTTGTAAAAATGCCGCTTGGGGGGCCCAAAAGCCCTAATAATAATAAGCAGGCATATACAATGGAATGAAGGCTATTGTCGAGCACTTAGCATGGTGCTCCATAGACTGTAAGCCGCCCTGAGTCTCCGGAGAAGGGCAGCATATAAATGTTGAAATAAAATAAAATAAAATCCTGACATAATATTTACCTTCTGCTGTAGCCCCAGTGAGTAAAACAGCTAATGCACAGCCAACCGTTCTGCGAGCCGAATCAGCTGTGCTCAAAAACAGGGAAATAAAGCAGAGGCTGGTGGTGAATGGATGGAGCCAAATCCTCACAGAACAACCGGTTCGCTTGAACCGGTCCAAACTGGTAGAATCCCACCCTTGCTCAGGAGAGAATAAGGTACTCCTCGGCTTATACGGCCCCAATTGAGCCCAACGTTTCCACTTAATGACCATTTCCTTGACTTATGACCACAATGGAGGCCAGCCCTTAATGGCCGTTTCTGTGGCTAAGTGAGACAGTTGTTAAATGGCCTCCATTTTGCGAACTTCCTTGCCGCCATTGGTAAGGGGATCGCTGCAGTTGTTCGATTCCACCGCAAGGGTCCAGAGTCAGGTCGACCGTCTTGTCTTGAACCCGTGCCTTACCTGCTCCCTTCCCCAGGAAGGCCACCTCTCGGAGATCCACGCCGTCACCTTCAGTCCAAACTCGGGCCTGCTGGCCACGGGTGGCACGGACAGGCTGATTAAGCTTTGGAGCGTGGCTGGAGGTAAGTGGGTGTCCCAAGGCACCAGTTCAGACACGGGTCAGGAACAAGCCAAGTTTGTTTGAGCTTGGTGGTTTCCTTGCAGGCGTTTCATGACCCAGCTAGGCAACATTATCAGTGCTAGAAGGGACGGGGGCTTGTGGCGAGGAGGGAGAAGATGAAGAGGGGGGAGGGGGAGGAGGAGGAGGAGGAGGAGGAGGAAGAGGAGGAGAAAGAGAAGAAGGAGGAGGAGGAGAAAGAAGGAGGAGGAGGAGGAGGAGAAGGAGAAAGAGAAAGTAAAGGAGGAAGAGAAAGAGAAGGAGAAAGAGAAGGAGGAGGAGAAGGAGGAGGAGGCGGAAGAGAAGGAGAAGGAGAAAGAGAAAGTAAAGGAGGAGGAAGAAGAGAAAGAGAAGGAGAAAGAGAAAGTAAAGGAGGAGGAGGAAGAGAAAGAGAAGGAGGAGGAGGAAGAGGAAGAGAAAGAGAAGGAGAAAGAGAAGGAGGAGGAGAAGGAGAAAGAGAAAGTAAAGGAGGAAGAGAAAGAGAAGGAGAAAGAAGGAGGAGGAGAAAGAGAAAGTAAAGGAGGAGGAGGAAGAGAAAGAGTAGAAGGAGGAGGAGGAGGAGAAGGACTATGAGATTCTTGGTGCTGTCTGAGTTTGGTTGTTTTCTTGCAAAGTTTCCAGACCCAAGTTGGTAACATCATCAGGGCTAGAAGGAGGTAGGATTTGTGGAGAGGAGGAGGAGGAGGACTGTGGGCACCTCTGGCTTCTGAGCTCCCCTTCTGCCCTTTGTGGTTGTTTTCAGGCTGCCTGGAGGAGAAGGAAACCTTCGACGGATCCAGCGGCAGCATCACCAGCCTGGCCTTCGACCCCTTGGTGAGTGCACAGTCGGCTGTGTGGGAAAACTGGGCTGGGCCTTTGCAGGCGATGTCAGGAGAAGGGAGCTGAGTGCAGGTGGAGGGAGGAGAAAGAGAGAGAACAAGAGAGAAAGACAAAAAGAAAGGGAGGGAGAGAGGGAGGGAGGGGAGAGGGAAGGGAGGGAGGGAGGGAAGGAAGGAAGGAAGGAAGGAAGGAAGGAAGGAAGGAAGGAAGGAAGGAAGGAAGGAAGGAAGGAAGGAAGGAAAGGAAAGATGGAAGGAAGGAAGGAAGCAAGGAAGGAAGGAAGGGAAGGAAGGAAGGGAAGGAAGGAAGGGAAAGGAAAGCTGGAAGGAAGGAAGGAAGGAAGGAAGGAAGGAAGGAAGGAAGGAAGGAAGGAAGGAAAGGAAAGGAAGGAAAGAAGGAAGGAAGGAGCGGAGGGAAGGAAGGAAGGAAGGGAAGGAAGGAAGGAAAGAAAGAAGGAAAGGAAAGGAAAGGAAAGGAAAGGAAAGGAAAGGAAAGGAAAGGAAAGGAAAGGAAAGGAAAGGAAAGGAAAGATGGAAGGAAGGGAAGGAAGGAAAGGAAGGAAGGAAAGAAAGAAAAAGAAAGAAAGAAAGAAAGAAAGAAAGAAAGAAAAGGAAAGATGGAAGGAAGGGAAGGAAGGAAAGAAGGAAGGAAGGAAGGAAGGAAGGAAGGAAGGAAGGAAGGAAGGAAGGAAGGAAGGAAGGAAAGGAAGGAAGGAAGGAAGGAAGTCTTACAGCACAAAGTTTGATCAGTGTGTCCTCAGTGGGCAACGTGTCCAGCCACTCAGAGATGGGCAGCAACTCAGAGATGGGCAGCAAACAAATTTGAGAAATGAAACAAAATTTAAAAATGTGTTTGGAAGAGCTTTTCCCCATTTACATACAGCAGAGGGCAGACAAAACTGCTTATGAAAACTTCAGCCAAATGCACAAGGCCATCAAATCAACATTTGGGAAACATAGAACTGCTTTCTGCCCTAGTGAAATAATTTGCTTGTCTTGCTGATTTTTTCATGTATGGGTTTTGTTTTTTTTTAATCTCACCTCTGTTGTTGTTATAAATAACTCAAAATCGCAAGCATGCTAAATCTCCTGTTCTTCTCCTCCTGTTTTCCCCCCATAACAACAATCCTGTGAGGTGGGTTGGGTTGAAAGAGACAGACTGGTCCAAAGTCACCCAGCTGGGTTTCATGCCTAAAGCGGGACTAGAATTCCCAAGTCTCCTGGTGATTGAACCCAAGTCACCCAACCCGTCGCGCTAGGACCTTGAGAAATCTTGGCCTTTGAAGAACCTCAAGCAACTCTGAGGAACGTGCAGTTGGGAGTTTTGAGATGGTCCTTTGGCCTCCAAAGGAGTAAATCCTTAGAAGGGGTAGTTTCAATCCAAGGGTCTTCAAACTTGGAGAGTGTAAGACTTGTGGACTTCCAACTCCCAGAATTCCTGAGCTAACATGACTTGGAGGAGGAATTCTGAGAGTCGAAGCCCACAAATCTTAAAGCTGTCGAGTTTGAAGACCCCCTGGTTTAATGGGACAGAGAAAGAGAGATGGGGGGAAGCTTTCCAGGAGAACTTCAGTTGCTTCCTGCCCTATAGCTGGGGGGGATTTGCCTCTTATGCCCCTGACATGGCTGGTTTTTTGGTCCAAACCTTCTTCTTTGTTTAGGGCTGTTGCGTCTTAGCCGCCACGTACGACAACGCGGCCCAGTTGTGGAAGGTGGGGGACAGCAGGATTAAGGTGAGTCCATCTGGGGTGGGTTTTTTGGGTGGGTGGGTGGGGTGGAGAGAAAACCACCACACACACTCCTCCTTGGCTCAAATCTGTTCAGAGGAGGTTGGGTGGCAGAACTTCAAAGGTGGCCAAAGCAGGATCGGGGCAGTTCTACGTTTCGGAGGCGAGAACTGTGTTTAATGGAGATCGGTGGCATTGGCAGAAGCTCGCGGGTTTGATTGTCCTTGTCTTACCCCATTGTCAGCCCCACCGGATAGACTTGGCTAGGAAAGTCAACTCTGGGAGGTCTGATCACTTTTATTGGTTATTGATTGTATTGACCGTAAGAGCAAAGTCAGGGAAGTTCTCTTCTCTTCTCTTCTCTTCTCTTCTCTTCTCTTCTCTTCTCTTCTCTTCTCTTCTCTTCTCTTCTCTTCTCTTCTCTTCTCTTCTCTTCTCCTCTTACTTCTTACTCCTCATCTTCTTTCTCCTCCTCATCTATATCCCATTCTCCATCTCTTTCTCCCCTTCTCCTTTTTCTCCTCTCCCTCCTCATTTATTCTCTCTTCTCCTCCTCCTTTTTCTCCTCCTCTTCCTCATCTCCTCTTCTTCTTCTTCTCCTCCTCTTCTCTTTTCCCCCCTTCTCTATCTCCCATCCTCCATTTCTTTTTCCTTTCCTTTTCCTGCTCCTCCTCATTTGTCTCCTTCGCTCCTCCTCTTCTCCTTCTTTATCTACTCATCTATCTTCCTCTTCCAATCTATCTATCCACCATCTATCCATTTATCTATCCATCTATCCATCCATCCATCGTCTATCCATCAATCCAACCATCCATCATCTATCCATCCATCATCTATCTATCCATCCATCATCTATCCATCCATCATCTATCCATCCATCCATCGTCTATCCATCAATCCAACCATCCATCATCTATCTATCCATCCATCATCTATCCATCCATCATCTATCCATCCATCCATCCATCCATCCATCCATCCATCCATCGTCTATCTATCCATCCAACCATCCAACCATCCAACCATCCATCATCTATCCATCCATCATCTATCTATCCATCCATCATCTATCCATCCATCCATCATCTATCCATCCATCCATCCATCCATCCATCCATCCATCATCTATCCATCCATCCATCCATCCATCCATCCATCATCTATCTATCCATCCATCATCTATCCATCCATCCATCATCTATCTATCCATCCATCATCTATCCATCCATCCATCGTCTATCCATCCATCCAACCATCCAACCATCCATCATCTATCCATCCATCCATCTATCTACCTATCTATCACCTCCTCCTCCTTATTTAATCTTCCTTCCTCCTCTTCTTTCTTTCTCTTCCTGTTCTTCTGCTTCTGCTCCTCCTCCTCCTCCTCCTCCTCCTCCTCCTCCTCCTCTCCAGAACAAACCCTGATCTCCCGAGCCACGTCTCCATATGGCAACCATCCAAAACTCTCCAGAAGAGCTTCTGTCCTCCTTGCCCTCTGGGAGACCCATCAGATGCATCAGATGGGGTGCAGCTCCCTCTTGAGTGATTCACCAATTGCTTTGAAGGTTGCGGGGGTTTTAGGTGCCCCCATTTGGGTTTCTGAACCTTCCTGGATTATTATTATTATTATTATTATTATTATTATTATTATTATTATTATTATTATTATTATTATTATTATTATTATTAAATCTTTAGTGAGATTCACAGCCTTTGGGGCTGGTTGGTAGCTCAACAGCTCGAGTCCTAACCAAGGACCCAGGAACTATTCAGGCAGCGTCGGAGGATAGAAGCTGTTCCAAGTAGGGTGGTTTTTTTGTAGAATCAGGGTATTCAAGTCTGAGAAATTCAGGATTTCCAAATAGTGAGGTAGCCCTTTAGATCTTGCTCCAAGGGCTCCCATCACAATTGGCATAACACACAATTTCTTTTTCCAAAGTCGCTCAACTTCAATTTGTAAGTCCCGATGCTTTGTGATTATTTTTCTTGCTGCTTGTCTTCAATTTGTGCATCACCAGGTGTTGCAATGTCAGTGAACCAAATCTTTTTCTTCTCAACTATTGATATGTCAGGTGTGTGGTGGGCCAAATGTTTTAATAATTTTAATCATATTATACACAAAAAATAACAGTGTACCCAGCAAATGAGATAACCATGCTGGGTTTTGTATCACAAATCACTACTCGAACCCTTCCCAAGTGTTTAGGACTGCGTGATGTATCGGCGGATTATGTGAGAAAATCCCAGTAAGGTGGCCTTCTGCAGCTGACCAATGGTGATCTTGTCAGCGCCAATTGTTTTCAAGTGCTTGCCTAGGTCTTTAGGCACAGCACCCAGTGTGCCCAGTACCACTGGAACCATCTGCACTGGTTTATGCCAGAATCTCTGCAGTTCGATTCTCAAGTCCTGATATCTGGTGACTTTTTCAAGTTGTTTCTCGTCGATTCTGCTGTCACCAGGTATGGCAATGTCGACAATCCACACTTTTTTCTTCTCCACAATGGTGATATCCAGGGTATTGTGTTCCAGAACTTTGTCAGTCTGTATTCGGAAGTCCCACAGTAGTTTTGCATGCTCATTTTCAACCAGTTTTTCAGGCTTATAATCCCACCAGTTCTTTGCTACAGGCAGATGGTAGTTGGGACACAAGTTCTAGTGGACCATCTGAGCGACTGTGTTGTGACGTTGTTTGTAGTCAGTCTGAGCTATTGTCTTGCAACAGCTCAGTATGTGATCAATGGTTTCATATTATTATTATTGTTATTGTTGTTATTATTATTGTCTCTTCATTTGACATCTGCCCTCTGTTCCTTCCTGTCTCTGTTGCTACCCACCTAGGAAATTCTCACGGGACACACTAACAAAGTGACAGCTGCTCAATTCAGGTCCACCTGGCACCAGGCGGTGACCGGTAGCCAAGACCGGACCGTGAAGGAGTGGGACTTGGTCAAAGTGGCATGTAAGTGGTGGCCAACCTTTTGGGGGAGCAGCAGGGTTGGAAACCCCCCCCCCACCGCGGTTGAATTCCTTGGCGCCCTAGAGGAAGCTCCCAGGGTTGGGCTGCTATCGGTTTGCCCCGGTTCGGCTGAACTGGTAGCTAATTTTAATCATTTTTAATTACTGGTTCAGTGAAACACTAAATCCCACTTTTTCGCCCTCCCAGAGGCTCGAGGAAATCCTTTGGAGCCAGAGGAGGGGGAAAACATCCCCCACTAGCCTGCCGTAGTGCAGGAGGCTGACTAGATCACGCCTGCCGTGGCCACACCCACCCAGCAATCGGGCAGAGAACCCCCCCCCCCCGCCTCCCCTCCTCCACAAATGATTGACTGCTCCCCATCCTGGCAGGTTCTAGGACCATCCAGGTCTTATCTTACTGCAACGATGTTGTGTGTTGCAACAACCTCATTGTGAGCGGCCACCACGACCAGATGATCCGTTTCTGGGACAGCAGGTGAGTGGACTCCGGAAGAACGCCTGTTGTCAGAGGAGGCTCCATTCAAAATCCAAGAAAGGAAACGGGTATAAAATATTAGCCCCAGACACCCTTCGGATGAGTCGCTTGCTGTTTTCACACCCATCTTCGGCTCGCTGGGGAACTAGAGGCCAAAGAAGACGTTTTCCAGGCCCAGCTGGGATGGGCGGAAACTGGAGGGAAGCACCCGGAGTTGCAAGAGAAGTTTAAAAATAAATCAAGGGTGGGATTTCTGGGTAAGGTTAGACAGACAGATGATAGATGGATAGATTATGGTATGATATGATATAATATATAGGTAGCTATAGATGGATGGATGGATGGATGGATGGATGATGGATGGATGGATGGATGGATGGATGGATAGATAGATAGATAGATAGATAGATAGATAGATAGATAGATAGATTTTTTTTTTAATTTGCATTTATATGCCGCCCTTCTCCGGAGACTCAGGGCAGCTTGCAGTCTATGGAGCACCATGCTAAGTGCTCGGCAATAGCCTTCATTCCATTGTATATGCCTGCTTATTACTAGGGCTTTTGGCCCCCCCAAGCAGCATTTTTACAAAGTCAGCTTATTGCCCCCAACAATCTTGGGTCCTCAATTTCCCTACCCCGAGAGGATGGAAGGCTGAGTCAACCTTGAGCCTGGTGGGATTCGAACCTGCACTAATTGCAGGCAGCTTGCACTAAGTGCTAGATGATTAACAGCCTGCACCACCAAAGGCTCGAGATAATAGATAGATAGATAGATAGATAGATAGATAGATAGATAGATAGATAGATAGATAGATAGATAGATAGATAGATAGATAGATAGATAGATAGATAGATAGATAGATAGATAGATAGATAGATATGGTAGGTAGGTAGGATAGATAGATAGATAGATAGATAGATAGATAGATAGATAGATAGATAGATAGATAGATAGATAGATAGATAGATAGATAGATAGATAGATAGATAGATATGGTAGGTAGGTAGATAGATAGATAGATAGATAGATAGATAGATAGATAGATAGATAGATAGATAGATAGATAGATAGATAGATAGATAGATAGATAGATAGATAGATAGATAGATAGATAGATAGATAGATAGATAGATAGATAGATAGATAGATAGATAGATAGATAGATAGATAGATAGATAGATAGATAGATAGATAGATATAGAATGGATAGAAGATAGATGGATGGATGGACGGATGGATAGAGGTAAATGTATATATAGATATAGATATATAGATATAGGGGTGTGTGTGTGTGTATTTCTCCTAGAGATAAGCATTCCAGGCTGGGTGGGGCATGGAAGAAAGAAAGCAACAACAAGAGAGAAGCCTCCAACATGATGGAAGCGAAAACAAACAACAGAGCTAATTACAAATGGGAGGCAGTTGAGAGGGCCTACTACTCGTGCAAGGACTAAGTTGATGAAGGATATATAAAGGCAAAGATCTCTGTAATGGTAGCTTAATACTCTGATGATGTGAGCAGAGGCTGACAAAGACTTAGTAAGTACCATAAATGTAATTTTAAGTTCCGGAGATCGCAGGATGTCTGTTTCTTCTTTTACACACACACAGAGAGAGAGAGAGAGAGAGATTTATTTTTAGATATTTATATATTGGCTTTATTTATTTATTTATTTATTTTATTGAACTTATATACTGCCCTATTTCCCTGACAGGGTTCAGGGCGGTGCACAGCTGAATTAAAATACAAAAACAATACAGAATTAAAAACAATTAAAAAACCAAATATAAAGGCTGAAAAGCTAAAAAATATAAAGGGGTTAAAAGCTAAAACCAAGTAAGACCAAATATAAAAAACCCCTAAAAACCCCTAGGCCAGACCGGCTTGATGAAATAAATGAGTTTTCAACGCACGCCGGAAGGTCAAGAGATCAGGGATGGTCCTCATCTCCGGGGGTAATTCGTTCCAGAGGGAGGGTACCCCCAACGACAAGGAAGACCCACACCCTCGGGGTCGCCAGCCGTCCAGCCGGCGGCACCCCGAGGAGGCCGACTCTGTGGGAGAGTATTGGCCGATGGGAGGCTGATAATGGCAGGAGGTGGTCCCGTAGATACCCCGGCCCCAAGCCATGGAGCGCTTTAAAGATGGTAACTAAGACCTTGAAGCGCAAGGTTAAAACAATAGGACAGGGACGATAGGCACATTGGTGTGCTTATGCACGCCCCCTACAGACCTCTTAGGAAAGTTAAAACAATCGTTGGCTTTGAAATTGAGTTTTACGGTAGCCTTTACCTGTCACCTGATATATATATATATATATATATTTGTTTTTGGAGGTTTTTGCGGGTATTTGTATGTGGATCTTTGGTTCTTCGGGTTTTCTCCCGCATAGAATTGGAAGTATCTAGGCGACGTTTCGATGAAGTCTCATTCATCATCTTCAGGCTTGTGTCTTCGGCCTTGTGCTTCTTGGAGTAAGCTTCTCGGAGTAATTTTCTCGGAGTAAGCACAAGACTGAAGACACAAGCCTGAAGATGATGAATGAGACTTCATCGAAACGTCGCCTAGATACTTCCAATTCTAAGCGGGAGAAAACCCGAAGAACCAAAAATCTATATTTATATATATATATATATATATATTTGAATAGCAAACCTCTCCCTCTCTGCTTCCTCCCCCAGGGACTCTCGTTGCACACAAGTGGTCCCCGTGGGAGCTAAGGTCACCTCGCTCAGCCTCAGCCCCGACCAGCTGCACCTGCTGAGTTGCTCCCGGGACAACGCGCTGAAGTTGATTGACCTGAGGATGCACACCGTCCAACAGATCTTCAGGTGAAGAGCTGCAGGGGAACTGCAGATGGGACTGCCCCGTCCCAAGCTGCCTGGATGGTGAGGGGCCCTTGATAATCTCTGAGCTGGGGGGTTATATAACAGAAAAACTTTATTAAACATTAAAAAGGTGAATACAAAATATAAAACATTTTATTAAGAATGAAACAAAAAAAACCCTTATACATTACAAATTCATTTGACGGTGCTTTCTTATCAAACAATATTCTAATTATTTTCTATATCTGGTTGTTACTCCTACTATAACCTCTTTATATTCTTCCTTCCTTATTTATTAATTTGCCCAAAAACTAAAAGAAAAGGAAGACTCAAAATATTATACGGTCTGGGAAAACTGATATAATTGGATAAATAACAGAAACCAGCTGGGTGGTTTTCTTACAGACGTTTTATGGCCCAGCTAGGGAACATCATCAGTGCTAGAAGGGAGTGGGGTTTGTAGAGAGGAGGAGGAGGAGGAGGAGGAGGAGGAGGAGGAGGAGGAAGAAGAAGGAGGAGGAGGAGGAGGAGGAGGAGAAGGAGGAGGAGGAGAAAAAGAAGGAGGAGGAAGGAGAAGAAGAAGAAGACGACGACGACTCTGGAGTCCTGGGTGCTTGCTTTCATGACCCAACTAGGGAATATAATCAGTGCTAGAAGGGAGTGGGGTTTGTAGAAAGGAGGAGGAGGAGGGGTGGGAGGTCCTTGGTGCTCTCTTTGCTGGGTTGTTTTGTTGCAGACATTTCATGACCCAGCTAGGGAACATCATCAGTGCAGGGGGCAAATTCTACACTTCTTTTCACTGATGATGTTACTTAGTTAGGTCATGAAACATCCACCAGAAAACAGCCCAGCTCAGAGAAAAGTAAGGACCCTGTAGTCATTCTCCTCCTTCTCCTCCTCCTCTTCCTCCTTCTTCTCATCCCTCCAAATCCCACTCTCTTCTAGCACTAATGATATTCCCTAGTTGGGTCATGAAACATCTGCAAGAAAACCACCCAGCTCAGAGAGCAACAAGGACCCCATAGTTTCCCCTCCTCCTGCTCCTCCTCCTCTCCACAAACCTCACCCCTTTCTAGCACTGATGTTATTACCTAGTTGGGTCATGAAACGTCTGCAAAAGAAAACTACCCAGCTCAGAGAGCACCAAGGAACCTCACCATTCAACCCTGAGCTACCAAGATTCTCTTTCTGTCTTGATCCTTACTCTTTAATTCCCAGCCTCAGTTTTCCCCTGTTTAGCAATATGGGTTACGGAGCACCCCCAAGTGGTTCGTCCAACTGCCCTCACCAGTGGAATGATGGTTTCCCTGGTGAAGCCACCTGGAGTCCCCCCAGGAGTGAGTTGGTCTAACATGTACATTGTGTTAATAAATAAATAAATCTGGATTTTGAGCATGTGGCCCTTCCGAGGTCGAATGTTAGTTTCAAAACCCTTGGATTGAAGAACCCAGGTTGTCCTCGAGCCCAAAATTTCTGTCGACCGTTGTTAAGTGAATGTATGCCCCATTTTACAACTTCTCTCCTCAATCCATGCTGGCTGCCAAGCACCTGAATTCTAACCACGGGTTCACGGCCGCGCTGCCACAGTCATAAGTGTGAAAAATAGCCCCAAGTCAACTTTTTTTTTTCTCACTTCAAACAGTCACTAAACGAATGATTGTTAAATCAAGGACTTCCTGTAGTTTGCAAAAAGAAAACCTTGCCCTTCCGACCCCAGATTCACTACCACCACCCAAAAAAAAGAGCAAAGGTCCTTTTCATCTCACTATAATCTTCTTTATTTTATTTATTTTTGGGGAAAGAGCGGACGGATTCAAATGTGGCTCGGATGGGACCAAAGCTGTGTTCAGGTGAGTCTCTGCCGATCCAGGGATGGCGCACAATCTTTAGGTACGCGATGGGTTTATTCTGACCAAGGTTTGTTTGCTCAGACGCTAACAAACACACGTTAGTCCCCAAAACCTTTGGTTTCATTTCAACGGCTGGGAATTATAGGCACCCACAGCCCGTTAATGAGTCTCAAACAGTTTGTAAATAGTCCCACGGAAGTCTGCCAAAATCCTTCGGGATAAGTCCGATAAGCACCCACCTTTATCTTTCTCGAAATGCTACCAACAACTACATTTCCAGTTAGTTATACAAGGCCACTTTTTATGAAGTTTTTACACTTTTTAAAAAAAAAATCACATATACAATTTTTGCAGTAAATTGTGGCATTGACTTTTCCATTTTCATTTACACACACACACACGCATATATAATTTACATTTACATTTTGCATTGTCTTTTATTCTAACCAAACATACCATTTTTCCCAGACCGTATAATATTCTTTTTCTTCCTTCTCCTGCAACGCCATTCTAAGTTTATTTATTTCTGCACAATCCATAATTTTCTTTATATTCATATTATCTGTGGGACTATTCTCTGATTTCGAGTTTTGGGCAATCGTTATTCTAGCTTCTGTTAGTATATGTTAGTATTATTATATATCCAGTGTCTTTCTTATATTCACCTCTGATTATCCCTAATAAGAACATTTCAGGCTTAAGTTCTATTTTTGAACCAATTATTTCTTGCAACCAGATCCTTATTTTATTCCAAAATTTCTTTGCTTTAGAACAGGACCACCACATATGAAAGAAGGTACCTGGTTTCTTTTTGCATTTCCAACATACCGGGTTCAGGTTTGGGTAAATTTTGGCCAAAATTTCGTTGGTGCTAGATGCCAACGATAGAACATTTTGTAAAGATCTTTGTGGCTGCCATTGTTAATTTATAGTTTTTCATCCAAAGTTTTTCCCAATCTTCTAACTGTATATTATATCCGACGTTTTTCATCCAAGCTCTCATTGTTTGTTTCACTACCTCCTCTTCTCTGTCAAATTTTAAAAGGTAGCTGCACATTTTAATTATACGAGGCCAAATGGACCACAAAGTCAACACAGAACTTCAGGTTTCAAACCGACCAGTACGAATAAAGTTGCTTCCTGCAAAGGTTCCTGTCCCTTTGCTCCTCCTTTATCCCTTCTGGGCGGGGCCAATCACCTCCAAGCTTTACTCCCGAGTCGCCCTTTTTGTTTTAACTGTTCTTGCCTTCTGACAGCTCTGTGCATGCGCGCACTGAGAACAGGCTCCCGCTGTTCATCTTGCCTTGCTGCTGTCAGATTCTGGAGGCTCCGGAGTCGTCACATAACTCCCAGATGGCCCTGGCCCCATCTCTGTGTCAGATGCAGGACCTTGTCTGAGCGCCCCCCCAGACTTCAGGACTGGCCATGTTCCCCCCCATCAACTCTCTGACTCTGCTGCCATCTCCACAGGCTGCCGATGGGTTTTGGGCCAGTGAGTCTCTTCCTTTAGGGCCTGTTTTAACCCTGCCACGCTTTTCATCCCTTCGGCCACCATTTTCATGCTTGGGGAAGTGTTGCGTAACTCACCTGTTTACGGGTGCGAATGTTTGCTCCGCAATTGGGACACAACATGAAGAATGAATGTTGATAAGTGTTTTAAATAAATAAGATATCTGAACGTTTTCAACCTTAATGCATACACTTTTGTTTGAATCTAGTTGACCTGCTATCTATTATAACTTGATAAAAAAAATAATAATTCAATAATCCTCTTTCTCGATTTCTTGATGTCGTTTTTAATTCGGCATTTCTGAACCCGGCAGTCCAGATATGAGCTACGCCTTGGTCGGATCTTCAAACGGCACCCTTTTCCTCTGGGACATAACAACAGGGAGATTGGAAAAGAGCTTGGCGGGAGTCCACCGGTGAGAGTTTTATTTGTCTTCTCAGCTGGGTGCATTTGCAGCGAAGCTGTCAAAGTGGCGAGTTCAAATCTCGCTCCCAGAGGGTCGAAAATATATAGAATACTGTTTCCCTGAAAATACAACCTACCCCGAAAGTAAGCCCTAGCTTGCTTGATTATTTTTTTTTTACATGTGCATCCAATATAAGCCCTACCCCCCAAAATAAGCCCTGATTAAGATCCCACCCACTCCAGAGTGGAGGGGTAAAAATTAAGCTAGGATGGGGATGGGGTTTGTGTGGAGCTGCCCAACTACTTCCCTTTGGACAGGTGTAGCCAGGCCTCGCACACCCCGACACCTGCCTGGCCGGCCCATTTCTTCTGCAGCCGGCAAAGCTGGCCAGGCATTTCCTGAAGGCCTCTGGAGCTGAGAACAAAGCTCTGGATCGATCCAGAACTCTCTTATCGGATGCAGAGGCCTTCAGGAAAGCCTTGCCGGCCGCAGGAGAAGTTCCTGAACAAAAAGGAGGCCGGGGCGATGTGCACACAAGTGAGGATAGTCAGTGGAGGACATTCCCCCCAAAATAAGACCTGGTACCTTTTTTGGTGGGAAAAAAAAAAATAAGACGGGGTCTTATTTTGGGGGAAACACGATAGAATTTACAGTTCTTTATTGGCCAAGTGTGATTGGACGCCCGAGGAATTTGTCTTCGGTGCAGAAGCGCCCAGGGTACCCAAAAAATACATTTCTGAAGAATCCTAAGATACAGCCCTTAGGATACGAAACAAGCAACCAGAATCATACTAGGAAACAAAACGAAGCAATAATAAATCGTACTGATCCAAAGACCTCAACCAGGAACCCTCCATCCTTCCTGCTTTCTTGCAGGTCTTATTATTGGGGATGGTGGGGGGGGCTCCCTCAAAAATGGCATTTCTTTCTCTCTCTCCCTCCCTCTCCCTCCCTCCCTCTCTCTCTCTCCCTCCCTCTCTTTCCCTCCCTCTTTCCCTCCCTCCCCCTCCCTCCCTCTCTCCCTCCCTCTCCCTCCCCCTCTCTCTCTTTCTCACTCTCTCTTCTATCCCTCCCTCTCCCTCCCTCCCTCTCTCCCTCCCTCTCTTTCCCTCCCTCCCTCTCTCTCTCCCTCTCTCTCCCTCCCTCTCTCTTTTTCTCACTCTCTCCATCCCTCCCTCTCCCTCCCTCCCCCTCCCTCCCTCCCTCTCTCCCTCCCTCTCTCTCTCCCTCCCTCTCTCTCTCCCTCCCTCTCCCTCTCTCTCTCCCACTCTCTCCGTCTCTCCCTCACCCTCCCTCTCTCTCCCTCCCTCTCCCTCCCTCTCTCTCCCTCCCTCTCTCTCTCCATCCGTCCCTCTCCCTCCCCCTCCCTCCCTCTCTCTCTCCCTCCCTCTCTCTCTCTCCCTCCCTCTCCCTCCCTCTCTCTCTCCCTCCCTCTCTCTCTCCCACTCTCTCTCCATCCCTCCCTCTCCCTCCCCCTCCCTCCCTCTCTCTCTCTCTCCCTCTCTCTCTCCCTCTCCCTCTCCCACTCTCTCTCCGTCCCTCCCCCTCTCTCTCTCTTTCCCTTTGCAGGTCTTCCGTCAACGCTGTGGCATGGAGTCCCTCTGGAGTACACATAGGGAGCGTGGGCCGGTGCCAGAAAGTTGTGTTGTGGAAGTAGCGGAAGAGAAGACACGGATGCCA
Source organism: Bungarus multicinctus (assembly GCA_023653725.1). Lineage (NCBI taxonomy): Eukaryota > Metazoa > Chordata > Lepidosauria > Squamata > Elapidae > Bungarus > Bungarus multicinctus. Next base: position 2,349,015 of record CM042850.1, read on the forward strand.
CACCTTGTGTCCTGTTTGCTAGATTTTCCCCTTTGGGCCTTTTGAGGTGGATCGTTGGACGTGAGAACGAGGACCTCCAGCCATTTGAGGTGGGGCCTGAGAAGCAGGTCTTCCTTCGGTCCCGGATTCGAGCCTTCGTTCTTCCTTGCGATGGAGGAAGGAGGCAAATGGGGAGCCAGCACCCTGGGACAACCCCCCCCCCCCCAAAACCCCGACTCTCACTCGACCTGCAAATCCAAAGCTTTCAAAGGAGAAACCAGGCTTAATAGCAAAAACTGGGATCTTGGAGTCTTAATGGACAACCAGCTAAATAGGAGCCAGCAGCCAAAAAAGCCAATGCAACCCTAAGTTGCATTAACAAAGGGACGTGGGGGGCTCAGGGGCTAAGACGCTGAGCTTGTCAATCAGAAAAGGCCGGCAGTTCGGCGGTTCGAATCCCCAGCGCCGCGTCATGGAGCGAGCTCCTGTTCCTTGTCCCAGCTTCTGCCAACCTGGCAGTTCAAAAGCACGTAAAAAAAATGCAAGTAGAAAAATAGGAACCACCTTTGGTGGGAAGGGAACAGGGTTCCGTGCGCCTTCGAAGGCGTTTAGTCCTGCCGGCCACATGACCACGGAGACGTCTTCGGACAGCGCTGGCTCTTCAGTTTTGCAACGGAGGTCAGCAGCGCCGCCTAGAGCCAGAAACGACGATCAGCTAGCTGCAAGGGGAACCTCTACCTTTCAGTCCCATAACTGTAATTCACAATGTTTTTGGGATGGGAACCAGGGTTTCCTTCCAGCTTCTGTCAAAAAGAACAATCAGCCATTGGGAATAATAGGTTTATTTAACACAGCACTGTATTCTCTGAATGACCATGGGGTTCGTTTAAGGACCGTAGCATTTGCTTAAGGATTGCAGCCTGGGCTGAATTAAAAAAAAACAGGTAAATTGCAATTGCTCACAGTTACCTGGTGGCCTGCTAAACAACTTACGACCGTAATGCCAGGCTCAAATTGAGTTGAGGAGGGAAATCTTTACAATCGAGATCAAGGGAGGTACTAATACCACTCTATAAAGCCTTAGTAAGGCCACACCTAGAGTCCTGCATCCAGTTTTGGTCACCACATTATAAAAAAGAGGTTGAAACTCTAGAAAAAGTGCAGAAAAGAGTAACCAGGATGATTTTAGGGGACTGGAGACTAAAACATACGATGAACAGTTGCAGGAACTGGGCCTGGCTAGTCTAGGGAAGAGAAGGACCAGGGGAGACAGGAGAGCATCTTCCAATATTTGAGGGGCTGCCCCAGAGAGGAGGAAGGGGGTCAAGCTATTCTCCAAGGCACCTGAAGGCCAGACAAGGAATAATGGATGGAAACTGACCAAGGAGAGATTCAACCTGGAAATAAGGATAAACTTTCTGACAGTGAGAACCATCAACCCATGGAACAGAAGTTGCCTTTGGAAGTTGTGGGAGCGCCATCACTTGAGACTTTCAAGAAGAGACTGGACTGCCCTCTGTCAGAAATGGTGTAGGGTCTCCCGCTTGGGCAGGGGGTTGGACTAGATGACCTACAAGGTCCCTTCCAACTCTGGCATTCTATATTCTGATTCATTTTTTATTTTATTTTTATTTTATTTATTTTGTCAAGCAAGTATTCGATAACAGGTATAAGTATAAACATGATTATGAATACATGAAATGGATACGAATAAAAAGGAACATTAGGACAGGAACGGTAGACACGATGGTGCGCTTATGCACATCCCGTAAATGACCAGGGGCTAAAACATACAAATAATGGTTGTTGGAATTGGGTAGGTCTAATTTAATGAAAAGAGGGACCAGGGGTGACATGAGGGCAGCATCCCAATATTTGAGGGGCTGCCCCAAAGAAGAGGGAGTCAAGCTATTCTCCAGCGCATCTGAAGGCAGGACAAGAAGCAACGGATGGAAACTCATCCAGGAGAGAAAGAGTCTGGAATTAAGGAGGAATTTCCTGACATGGATGACCATTAATCAGGGGAACGGCTTGCCACCAGAAGTTGTAGTGGTTTTTTTTTTCCTCCGGTGGGACTGGTCTATCAGGGCAACCTGATCTACCCAATGATGGGACGGCGCATCCTTTGTGGATAAAACAGAAATTTAACACCAGAAGGTGTAGGTGCTCATCACTGGAGGTTCTTAAGAAGAGATTGAATGACCCATTTGTCTGGAATGACATAAGGTTCCTTGAACCCCTGTTGCCTGAACTGGGAAGTCAATGCCTCTCTTTTCTTCCTTCCCTTTCTTTTTTTTTTCTTTTTTTTGGGGGGGGGTTGGACTAGATGACCTCCAAGGTCCCTTCCAGCTCTATTAATTTGTAATCTTTCTTTCTTTTTCTCTTTCTTTCGGGGGGTTGGACTAGAACACCTCCAAGGTCCCTTCCAACTATGATAATTTGCAATCTTTTTCTTTCTTCCCTTCTCTCTTTCTCTTTCATTCTTTCGGGGGAGGTTGGACTAGATGACCTCCGAGGTCCCTTCCAGCTCTGATAATCTTTTCTTTTTCTTTCTTTTTCTCTTTCTTTCTTTCCTTTCTTTCTCTTTCATTCTTTTGAGGGAAGGTTGGAAGGTCCCTTCCAACTCTTGGTTATTCATCCCCACAGAGCTCAGAGGTGGCAGCCAACGCTTAACCGTCTTCTCCGTTATATCAGCTGCCAAAGGGTATAAGAGCCAAGTAAAAATAGAAAAGAAAAGGAAAAACCCTCTCTGGAAATGTGCTTGGAAGGAAGAATGAATCACAGCATCAAACGGAGGAAGGTAGCTATTTTTTCCCCCCAGTGCATCTCACCCCGTTCGTGGATTGTGCATCTGGCTCTGGGTGCTTCCTGGGGGAATCACTTCACACCTCTTCACCCCCCAACAGCCCTAGCAAAAGATGTGAGGCTGGGAGGGCTGTTTCTCTCTGATACATTTTCCCGGGGGGGGGGGGGTGTGTGGAAGGGCTGCCCGCCCCCCCCCCCCCCCACCCACCCACCCACTTAGCAGTTCGTGAGCTTTTGGCTCAGCTTTGATCTTGGACCTCTGATGCCCTGCTGATAAAGTGAGGGGAGGGTTTCCCCTCCCTGCTTTCTTTCATTGAAGTGAGAAAAACATTTGGAAGCCGAGAAATCCCCGAAGGGCAGGCTGACCAAGCATAACCGGGAGCCACACCCTGTAGAGAAAGCCTCTTCTAACTAGGAAGGTTTTATTTGATTATACAAAATAGAAAGAGGAGGGGAAGGAGGAGGAGGAAGAAAAAGAAGAAGAAGAAGAAGAAGAAGAAAGAGAAAAAGAAAGAAAAGAAAGAAAGAAAGAAAGAAAGAAAGAAAGAAAGAAAAAGAAAGAAAGAAAGAAAGAAAGAAAAAGAAAGAAAGAAAGAAAGAGAAGAGGAAGAAGAAGAAGAATACAGAATGCCAGAGTTGGAAGGGACCTTGTAGGTCATCTAGTCCAATGGCAGTCCAATCTCTTCTTGAAAGTCCAAGTGATGAAACTCCCACAACGTCTGAAGGCAACTTCTGTTCCATGGGTTGATTGTTCTCATTGTCAGGAAATTTCTCCTTATTTCTTGGTTGAATCAACCAGAATAGAGCTGGAAAGGGACCTTGTAGATCATCTAGTCCAACCCCCTGCCCAAGCAGGAGACTCTACACCATTTCCGACAGATGGGAGTCCAGTCTCTTCTTGGAAGCCTCCAGGGATGAAGCTCCCACAACTTCTGAAGGCAACTTCTGTTCCATGGGTGGATTGTTCTCACTGTCCAGAAAATGCCTCCTTATTTCCAGGTTGAATCTCTCCTTGGTCAGTTTCCATCCATGATTCCTTGCAGAAGGGAAATGAAGGGAGGGGAAGGGGCAGGAAAAGGAGGTGTGAGATAAAAGGAGAAAGAAAGAAAGGGAAAGGAAGAATAGGAAAGAAAAAAGAGAAGAAAGAAAGATTACAAATGATCAGAGTTGGAAGGGACCTTGTAGGTCATCTAGTGAGAATAGCTTGACCCACCCCTCTTCTTTGGGGCAGCTCCTCAAATATTGGAAGACTGTTATCATGTCCCCCCTGGTCCTTCTCTTCACTAGACTGGCCGTTCCCAATTCCTGCAACAGTTCTTGGATGTTTTCTCCTCCAAGCCTTTAATCCTCTTTTATTCTCTTCTCTTCACTCTTTCTAGAATGTCAACATCAGCAAATACGTAGTCTGTGTAAATGGGGCAGTGGGGGGAGTAATTGTTTATATTGTTGTATATTGGGTTCTTATTTTTTGTAAGCAGCCCAGAGTCACTGGGAGTATAATTGGGTGGCCATATAAATCTATTAAATAAACAAATAAATACGATACCAAAAATGTAGTGGGTTTGTATCTGACAATAGAGAACTCCAACCATACCAGAGTGAGTATCTTTGTAGTAAGTGGTGGTTACGTTCGGATCGGTCAACCAAGGAGGAACTTCTGACGGAGCGTCTCGGAAGCAAGAATGACCATTCCTGTGTCGTCTTAACAGAATAATGAGGGTGAGGTTGAGACCAGGAAGCTCTGGGTTCAAGTGCATTGCTCACCCAACGCACCTAACCAAGAAGGCAAAACTTTTGATTGTGTGATTGCGGTTGTCTACTTCATTTTTTTGACCCTCCAGTCAAACCACAACACAGTAAATGAGACAAACCAACATGCTAACCTACATAGCTGGCTGGAGAATTCTGGGAGTCGAAGTCCACAAGTCTTAAAAGGGGACAAGGTTGGAGACCCCTGGCTTAGATGACCCTTCTGGTCTCTTCCAACTCTATCATTCATGGCTGGCTGGAGAATTCTGGGAGTCGAAGTCCACAAGTCTTAAAAGTGGCCAAGTTTGGGGACCTCTGCTTTACAGTATTAGAACTCACCCAAAGTCTTCAGCCCTGGGGCTACAAAAATGCACCTAAATCAGTAAAATGAGAATGTACCCCCTTCACACCACCAAACTACCTGTTCCCAAACATTAAGGGCATCTACAGCCCCCCAAACATTCCCCATACAAAATGGATCTGAGTCACAAATGGTTGAATTTTAAAACCAGCTTATCTCAACTTTGGCAGTTTGGACTTTGAAACCCAGAATTCTCCACCTAACAAAGGGTTTGTGGAGGATGAGGAGGAGAAATAAGAGGCCCTTAGTGCTCCCTGAACTGAGTTGTTTTCTTGCAGACATTTCGTGATCAAACTAGGTTATATCATCAGTGCTAGTGGGGTCTGGAGGAGCAGGACTGTGGGATCCTTGGTGCTCTCTGAGCTTGGTGGTTTCCTTGCACACGTTTCATAACCCAACTAAGTAACATCCTCAGTGCAAGAAGGGAGTAGGGTTTGCGGAGAGGAGAAGGAGAACTGTGGGTTGCTTCAGGCTCTCTGAGCTGGGTGGTTTTCTTCCAGACATTTCATGACCCAACTAGGGAACATCATCAGTTCTAGAAGGGAATGGCGTTTGCAAGGGGGAGAAGGAGGAGGAGGAAGAAGTGTGGGGTTCTTGGTGCTCTCTGAGCTTGGTGGTTTTCTTGCAAACTTTTCATAACCAAACTAGGTAACATCATCAGTGTTGGAAGGAAGTAGGGTTTGCTCTCTCTTTAACACAGCCTGTTAGGGACTTCTGGGAGTTGAAGTCCACCCCTGTTTTAAGTTGTGATAACACTGTTCCAAGCGCCCCTTTTCTGCTTTTTGGGGATCGCCCAAAAAAGGACCAGCAACTGAAAGCCACCTCCCAATGGTCAGTTCTCCTGGTAGAGATGCAACAGGTGACCCTGGAACCAGCTGGGATGTCCTGCAGAAAATCCTTGCAGGATCAAGTCCCCGGCCTGGAGTTCTTTGCTTTGCAAAGCCACCGCCCCCCCCCCCTTCCCCAAAGATTTGGTTTCTCCCAATCAGTAGAAGGTCCTTTTAAAAAGGGCCAATGGGGGGGGGTTGCTTTTCTTTCCTTTTCCCTTGGAGTTTGGGGTCTCCTCGAGCAGGTGAGTCTAGGCAGGTGGGTTGATCTGGTTCAGGGTTCCTTTGATTCCTCCACCCCCCCCCCCCAAAAAAAAAAAGGCTGGGTTGGATTCTGCAGTGAAAGCCACTTTGTGAGTTACATGAAAAAATAAGTAAGGAAGACCACCTTCCACTTCCACCACCCCTCGGTGTTTCTCCACCTGTTTATTGTCTTTGGGATAAAATATAATATTAAAATGACCTGAAAGCTGCAGCTGGGCCAAGCATTTTGCACCATTTTAATGCACTTTATTTATTATTTATTTATTTATTTTGATTTTATATACCGCCCCCTCTCCCGACGGGACTCGGGGCGGTGTACAGCCAAGTAAAAACAGCACAGTTACAAATACAATTTTAAAATAGAATTAAAATAGATTAAATTAGTGGCTGGAATAAAATGAAGATTAAAAACTTAGTGGCTGGAATAAAATGAAGATTAAAAACTAACCAGGAAATTTTTTTTTAAAAAAGCTACAACCATTAAAACCAATTAAAACCCTACCAGTAATTTAACTTGAATCACTTGAGACTTTCCAGAAGAGATGGGACTGCCATTTGTCAGAAAATAGCGTGGGGCAGAGGGTCCTCAAGCTTGGCAAACTTTAAAGACTTGGGGGCTTCGACTTCCAGAATTCCTCAGCCAGCTACACTGAGAGTTGGAAGTCCCCACGTCTTCAAGTTGCCAAGTTTGGAGAGCTCTGGGTGTAGGGTCTCCTGCTTGGGGGGGGGGGGGTTGGACTGGATGACCTCCAAGGTCCCTTCCAACTCTTAACGCGGAAAGGGGCTTCCGTTTTGCCTTTTTTGTAGGGATTTTGTGTTTCTCGGTTTGGGGAGGGGTGTCCCTTCCTTGCCATTTGGCCCTCAACCCCGGAGCCCTTCATAGATTGGGTTTCCATGAATTTCTCCTTTTCGGTTTTAAGATTGGGCTAAAAATGATGATATGAGGTGGAACGCAAGGAAACGAAGGAGGAAGGAAAAGGCTAAATAAATAAGATACACAAGGAAAAAAGGTTATCTTGCTTGTTTGAGGACGGTGAAATGCGATAATTGCCACCTCGATTTTTTGCAAGGCATTTTGTGGCTACTACAAGCCATGTTTAGAAGAATTCAATTATTCATGCTTCAGGGGAAGGAAAAAACATTCCATTTTATTTATTTTTTTGCTTACTATTTTAGCTTAAATAAAACTTGAATGTTGAGTTGAAACAAACCCACTAGGGATTTCTCAAAGGAAACTGGGTTAAACAAAACACTTCTCTTTGTTGGAAGCAATTCGCATAGCCAGCTCAACCAAATTTTTTCCCCCTCTGTCGTGAGAAAATGTATATATATGTATTCTGCCTGAGAGACGAGGATATTTGTAGTTTAGGATTGAACCCTGTGGGGTCCCTGCTGCTCTCTGAGCTCGGTGGTTTTCTTGCAGGGGTCTCACATCCCAACTGGGGGACATCTTCAGTGCAAACGAGTGTAGCAAACACCACCAAGGACTCCAGAGTCATCCTTCCCATCCCGTTCCCTTTCCCTCTCTCCTTCCCTCCCTCCTCCTCCTTCTCCCTTTCCCACTCTCTCTCCCTTCCTTCCTTCCTTCACTACTCCCCCTCCATTCCTCTCCCTTTCCCTCTCTTCCTTCTTCCTTCTTCCTTCACTACTCCTTCCTTCATTCCTCTCTCTTTCCCCTTCTTCCACTCCTCCTCCATTCCTCTTCCTTTCCCTCTCTTCCTTCTTCCTTCCTTCACTACTCCTTCCCTCCTTCCTCTCTCTTTCCCCTTTTTCCTTCTTTCACTCCCCCTCCATTCCTCTTCCTTTCCCTCTCTTCCTTCTTCCTTCCTTCACTACTCCTTCCCTCCTTCCTCTCTCTTTCCCCTTCTTCCTTCTTTCACTCCCCCTCCATTCCTCTCCCTTTCCCTCTCTTCCTTCTTCCTTCCTTCACTACTCCTTCCCTCATTCCTCTCTCTTTCCCTCTCTTCCTTCTTCCTTCCTTCACTACTCCTTCCCTCATTCCTTTTCCCTCTCTTCCAAACCCCACTCTCTTCCAGCACTGATGACATCACCTAGTTGGGTAATGAAAGGTCTGCAGGAAAGGTTTTTGAGAAAGAGAGAGAGCAACCGATTTGCCTCCAGAGGTTGTTGGGTGGTCCATCACTTGAGGTGTTTAAACAAGAGCCTGGACAGCTGTTTGTCCAAAACCATGTTGTGCAGACGGCAGCGGAAGAATGGGAAGAAAGGGGACCAGTTTGGGAGTCTGAGGAGGACTCAGACAAATGTCTGATGCAGAGATGGGGCCAGGGCCAACTGGGAGTGGGGTGCTGCCTCCAGACTCTTCAGAGTCTGGCAGCAGCAAGGCAAAGGAACAGCGGGAGCCTGTTCCCAGTGCGCGTATGCACAGAGCCGCCAGAAGGCAAGAGGAACTAAGACAAAAGGGGCGACTCGGGAGCAAGTCTTGAAGATGATTGGCCCCTCCCATAAGACATAAAGGAGGAGCAAAGGTAAAGAAACCTTTGCAGTTCCTCTTGCCTTCTGGCGGCTCTGTGCATACGCGCACTGGGAACAGGCTCCTGCTGTTCCTTTGCCTTGCTGCTTGACTTTGCAGGAAGCAAAGTCATTCGGATTAAACCTTGAAGCTCTGTGTGGACTTCGTACTTCGGTTGGGTTTTTTTACAGTTCATTGGGCACTTTAGTTGTTGGCAGCCATTCAAAGGAGAGAAAGGTGGGTGCTTATCTCGAGGGACTGTTTGGGACTCCTTACAGGCTGGGAATGCACATAATTCCCAGCGTTGAAATAAAGCAAGAGTTATTTTAACTAAGTGTGTGCTTAATTACAGTCTTAGGAAGCCTTGGTCAGAACATGGAATAGGGTTTCCTGCCTCAGCAGGGGGGTTTGGATTAGATGACCTCCAAGATCCCTTCCGGCTCTGTTAACTCTGGGATGTCCATCTCTCTGTCTCGTAGGAAGAAGCTCCTGAGATTTCCTAGCGTTGGGACCAGGTCAAGAGATCATGTGGCAGGAGGAATATTTAGAGAGCCTGACTCCGCTGCCGGGGGCTCTGGATGAGGTAGGACTTTCCACTCAACTTGTCGGCGTGTCCTTCACCGCCAACGACCTGGAGAAATGGGACTGTTCCTTCGCCGCGAGCATCGTGGGCAGCATCCCCACCATGATGGAGATCTTGGAGGACACGGGCTTCTTCGTCGTCCTCAACAAATTCTCCACCCTTCTGAAAGGCTTGCAGACCACCGGCCTCCTCCTCCTGCCCCGCGAGGAGTGGAAGAAGCTCTCCGAAGAGGGCATTTTGGATATCCTGGCTCCCGTCTCCAGGCTGCTGGTCACGCTTTCTCCATGGAAGATCTACTACAGCTTCTGGAGTCTCAGCGATTTCCTGGAGCAGATGGAAGATGACTGGGAGGGCCCGACCTGCGTGGAATACCTGGCTGTCATTCAGCAAAACCTGGAGGAGCTGGAGCTGTGGAATACTCTGGTTTGCTTCAAGGCCCTTCACGACGTCCTCACCTTCCAGTCTCCGTACCTGGCGTGGTTGGCTTCTCGACCCGAAGTCCACGAGAAACTGGGCCGCCTGAATTTCTTTCCCGCGTTGGTCGAAGCCAAGAAGATCATGGACATCGGGATGGAGTTCTACGACGACTGCCTGGTCGACCTGCATGGGGTTCTCAACGATCTCAACGAATTGGAAGCCATCGTCTCGTCTCCAGACGACTTGGGCATTGCGTACTAACTAGCAGGCCCATCTCAAAAAGGGGTTAGTCCCTTAACCCCTTGACGACCGGCCAAAAATGGATGCTCCTCTTCAATCCTGGGCCTGACTGATTGACTGACTCTCCAAACCTTCCAAACCCCAAGGGAATTGAAATTGGACTCATTGACTTGGTACCCCTGTGTAGGCGAGTGATGCCTAGAAGTGGCCGCCATCTTGGGAACCTTCTTTCCCACACTCGGTTTTTAACTGGGAGTTCAGTGCCTCCGTGCTGAATTGCTCCTCCAATCTTTTTCAATAAAATATGAGAGCACCTAAAGCTGTGTCTGGCGTGTGATTTTAGGCTAAAATATTTGGGGAGCGGGTGAAAGCCGGGATCCACAATGTGGGGTGTGGGCGTTGAAGGCCCATAGATAGTTTGCAGGAATCTGTTTTTCTCAATGTAACTGACAGAGCCTGTATGTGAAGTGGGGTAGGGTTTCCTGCCTAAGCAGGGTTGGACTAGAAGACCTTCAAGATCCCTTCCAACTCTGTTGTTCTATTCTATTCTAATTTCTATTCTGTTTCTATATTCTATTCCATTCCATTGTATTTTCAGTTTTATTCTGCTTTCTATTCTATTCTGTTTTCTATTCTATTCTGTTTTCTATATTCTATTCCATTCAATTCCATTTTATTTTCTGTTCTATTCTGTTTTCTATTCTATTCTGTTTCTATATTCTATTCTGTTTTCTATATTCTATTCTATTCCATTCCATTCCATTATATTTTCAGTTCTATTCTGCTTTCTATTCTATTCTGTTTTCTATGTTCTATTCTATTCTATTCCATTCCATTCCATTTTATTTTCTGTTCTATTCTGTTTTCTATTCTGTTCTGTTTCTATATTCTATTCTGTTTTCTATTCTATTCTGATGGATGAGAGCAGGGGTTTTCAATGTCAGTTAATACTTAGGTTGGGTAATCTTTAGCATGACTTACAACGTCTTCCCATGGAATCTTTTAGTTCTGCAGCTGTTACAAGGTGAAACCAAGATTGAACAATTGCTTTTATTAACTGGGTTTTATGGCTGGGTGGTTTCTGATCTATAATTTTTCATAGAATACAGAAAATTGAACGAGCTTTGTTGCATTACATTCTGGATTACATTGTCTTTCCATTGTATGGGACTACTCAAAAAAAAAAAAGTGTTATCAACTATCCAAACCTCAAAAACACACTCCTCCCCCCGCCCCCCCCCACACACACACAAAAAAAGGTTTACAATTTTGGCTGTTACTGTAAGTTGTATTCTGTTTCTCGCTTCGTCCTTAAGTTCCGTGCTTGATTCTCTTCTAAAGGTTCGCCTGAGGCCACCGACTTCGTGGTCTCGTCCGTGTCTCTTGTGTAGCCACAGGGTGGATGTGGTAGAATACCACGATCTGGGATGTCTTTCATTTTCCCAGCGTAGCCGACAATCCTGGGATCCCATCCAAGCCCTGGTCAGATCTGGCTGCTTCCTCCGTACCAGCGAACGGAAGACCAAGCCATTGTATGCAGGGGTGGGATTCTACCTGGGTCGGATGATTCTATGCAGTTCGAGGAACCCGCAAATCATGCCACTGGCTGGCCCCTCCTTGCCACACCCTGCCCACTCACTCCTTATCTGGCATGCGCGCCATTAAACTTACCTGCATTGGGTAAGTTTCACAGATTTAACAGATAATCAGAGTTGGAAGGGACCTTGTAGGTCATCTAGTCCAACCCCCTGCTCAAACGGGAGACCCTACACCATTTCTGACAGATGGCAGTCCAGTCTCTTCTTGAAAGTCTCAAGTGATGGCGCTCCCACAACTTCTGAGGACAAGCTGTTCCATATTGTTATAAAATAAGTTGTTATTTTTCCTTTATTTTTTTCCCCCGACCATCAGCTGTTCTTCTGTGCCGGGAGATTTAGATTAGTTAGAAAGCAGGAAATGGTTGGATTTCTTGCCTTCTTGCTAATCTAAAAGCAGAGCTGAACCTTCCTTAGGACTGAAGCTTCTATTTTTCAATGCAGACTCAGGCAGCCGATGGCAGAAAGGTCGATCTCTGAGTGAATCTGTGATTCTGTGAGCAACTCAACCTGCCTGCCTGCTTTACCTGATTTGGGGTAAAAGTTGCTCCTTTTTTAATAAACAAATTCAATATTTATATACATGGTGTGTTGTGAATTAATTTTGTGAGTTTGCTTGCGAGCAAATTTTATGTCGCAGGTAGCAGCTTGCAGAATCATAGATCTCTGAGTGAATCTGTGATTGTGGGAGCAACTCAATCTGCCTGCCTGCTTTGCCTGATTTTGGGTAAAAATTGCTCGTTTTTAATAAAAAAAATTCAATATTTACATAAATATTTATATATTTATATACAAGCCATGCCCAGCCAATCACGTGACCACCAAGCCACACCCAGTCAGCAAGCCACGTACATCCAGTCACATGACCACCAAGCCACACCCACAAATTAGGCCACACCCACAAAACCAGTTGTTAAGAAATTTGAATCCCACCGGATTGTTAAGGGCAGTCCTCCACTTACGACGGGCTGCTTAGTGACCATTCGAAGGGACAACGGACGTTCCCAGCAGTGCAGAGGGCCCTTCACTTTACGACCCAACATGTCCGCTGCTGAGAGAGACCATCCTTAAGTGAGTTTTGTTCCATTTTATGACCTTTTCTTGCCACCATTGTTAAGCAAATGACGGCAGATGTTAAAGTGAGTCACACTGTTGTTAAGCGAATCTGCTTTCCCCGTTGACTTTCTTGTCAGAAGAGAAAAGAGATCATAAAAGGGGAAATCACATGACCCCCCCCCCCCCCCGGGATTGTCATAAATGTGAGTCGGTTGGCAGGCATCTGAATTTGGATCCCGTGATCTCAGGGAGGCTTCAATGGTCGCCGCCCAGTACACTCCCACAGGGTTGCCCTACTTGGGGTACCGCCGCCTGATCGTTGTCGGCTGGCAGCCCCGAGGGTGCGGGCCTTCTCTGTGGGAGCCCCCTCCCTGTGGAATGATCTCCCCCCGGAGATACGAGCCATGACGGACATCCTGACCTTCCGGCGCGCGGTTAAGACCCTATTTTTTAAACAGGCTGGCCTGGCCCAGTAAGGGTTTTTGGGGTTTTATACCTAATTTTGGGTTTTAGTTTTTAATCTTCCATTTTAAATTTTTATTAATCCCGGATTTTTAAATGTGTAATTGTAGTTAGACGGGATGCAGCCGGTTTATCTATTTAATTCAGTTTTAAATTTATTTAAATTATATTTATGTATTTTTATTAGGCTGTACACCGCCCCGAGTCCCTTTTTTGGGAGAGGGAGCGGTATATAAATATAAATATAAATAAATAAATAAATGGTCATAAGTGTAAAAAATGGTCATAAGTTACTTTTTTTTTCAGTGCTGTTTTAACTTTGGTCACTAAATGAACCATTTAGGATTGCCTGTATTTGCCACCCGGATTCGAAGTTCTGACAGCTGACCGGTTCTGACATTCCAGCCATCTAGCATCTTTGGCTTGTCTGGGGAGACAGGAGAGCATCGTCCAATATTTGAGGGGCTGCCCCAGAGAGGAGAAGGGGGTCCAGCTATTTTCCAAGGCACCCAAAGTCCAGACAAGGAATAATGGATGGAAACTAACCAAGGAGAGATTCAACCTGGAAATAAGGAGAAATTTTCTGACAATGAGAACAATCAACCAATGGAACAGAAGTTGCCTTCAGACGTTGTGGGAGCTTCATCCCTGGAAGCTTTCAAGAAGAGGCTGGATTCTGTCAGAAATGGTGTAGGATCTCCTGCTTGGGTGGGGGGTTGGACTAGATGACCTACAAGGTCCCTTCCAACTGTGTGAATCTAAACACCACCACTGAAGGTTTTCAAGAAGAGATTGGGCAGCCATTTGTCTGATATGGTACTATAAGGTCTCCCGCTCGAGCAAGGGGGTTGGACTAGATGACCTCCACGGTACCTTCGGAATCTCACTGAATGGCAGAGAATTGCGGGAGCTCCGGCTTTATCACAGGAGAGGAGGAAGGGGGAACACCCCCTCCTCCCCTTTTCCCAGGCTTGGTCGTGAGGTCGCCGTTTGCCTCCCCCCGCCCCCCCCCCCGCCCCTCTCGCGTGCACGCGCCCCCTCCCCTTCCAGAGCCCGGCTTGGCAAGCAGGCAGCCTTCTTTCCGCCCCCCCCCTCCCCACGCCCCCTCCCCAGCTCGCTCGGTCGCCATCCCTCCTGCCGGATACGTGATGCAGAGGCTGCATTCGGGCGGCGTGTGAACGCGGCTCCCCGCGCGTGCAAGAGAGGGGCTGCTGCCTGGCTCTCCCGGGCGTGACGCGGCGGCTGGAGGAGGAGGAGAAAAGGAGAAGGAGAAAAAGGAGGAGGAGGAAAAGGAGGAGGAGAAAAAGGAGAAAGAGAAAAGGGAGGAAGAGGAAAAGGAGGAGGAGGAGAAGAGAAAGGAGGAGGAGGAAAAGGAGAAGGAGGGAAAGGAAAAGGAGGTGGAGAAAAAGGAGGAGGAGGAAGAGGAGGAGGCGGCGTAGCAACCTCAGCCGCAGCGTCCAGAGCTTCTCCGCGGACCGAGCAGCCCGGAGCCCCGCAGGCGCCGGCGAGGAGAGCCAAGGAAGCCCCCGGCGGAGCCCCGGCAGCCTCTCCCGGGGGAAGCGGCCGTCCGTCCGGCGCAGCACCGCACCCTCCGCCGCCGCCGCCGCCGGGAACGACCCGAGCCCCCCCGACGGAGCCTCGCCCGGCCGCCTCTCGTCCCGTTCCTGCAGCCGGGCTCTTCCCCGCGCCCGGCCCGGGCGAGGGCGGCCTCGGCCATGGGCGACAAAGGCACCAGGTCAGCGGGCGCAGCGTTGGGCACCGAGCCGGGCTCATGGGGGGGGGGAAGCGGGGGGTGGTGGTGGTTCCGAAGCCTCCGCGCAGCTGGACGCGTGTCAGGACGTTCTGACGACCTCTAGGCCGGAGAAGGGAGGGGGCTGCCTAGTGCTCTTCGCCGACCTCCCTCCTTCCTTGCGCCTGACGCGTGTCGAGCCGTTCTGACGACCTGTGGGCCGGAGACGGGAGGGGACTGCTAACTGCTCTTCGCCTACTCCCCCTTTCCTGCGCCTGACGCGTGTCGGGCCGTTCTGACGACCTGTGGGCCGGAGAGTGGAGCGGGCTGCCTACTGCTCTTCGCCGACCCCCCCCCCTCCTTCCCTGCGCCTGACGCGTGTCGAGCCGTTCTGACGATCTCTGGACCGGAGAGGGGAGGGGGCTGCCTACTGCTCTTCGCCGACCCCCGACCCCCTCCTTCCCTATGACTGACGTGTGTCGGGCTGTTCTGACGACCTCTGGGTCGGAAAAGGGAGAGGGGCTGCCTACTGCTCTTTGCCGACTCCCCCCCGCCCGGTTCCCTGCGCCGTCCGGGATTTATTTTGGGATGTGTGTGTGTGTGTTTAATCTGGTGGTCCTGCTGTAATCGCCCCCCACCCTTCGAGCTCTGCGGGGTTGATGCGTAACGTGGGAATGGGCCGCGCAGATAGATGCGTGTTTGAGGGGCGGGCGATGGGTTGGTGGGGGGGGGGGTTTCTCCCGCTGGGTTTCCTACTAAACCAACCTCTCCCGAAGACTGCTTTTTTTTTTTTTCTTTTTAACGCGGTCGTGTGAATTTTCCGCAGTCTGGTTTGGAAGAAAGGACAGCGCCAGTGCTGAAAAGAGGAGAGGAAAAAAGAGGAGGATGAAGTTGGGGAGGGGAAGGGAGCCCCCTCCCCCGTTTAGAAAGTCTCCTCCCCCCCGTTTAGGGGGAGGGACCCCCCCCCCCAAATAGTGGCATCTAATCTGCAATTCATTTGTGCCAACGTTGGCAGCGGAAAATATAGCCAATTCTGCCCAAAATCGGGTTGAAAGGGGCACCGATTGGGCACAGGAAGAATCTCTACATTAAAGATGAGTTTATGACCTGAGGATACCTAATGAACCAATACAATGATGGGCATGGAAGCCTTTTGTAGCATTGAACTGCCAGTCCTTAGCTGCCTGAAGCCAAAGACGTAGGGCATTTTTTTCCTTTCTTTTCTTTTCTTTCCTTTCCTTTTTTCTTTTAATATATAAAAAATAACTTTAATAAACAAATTCTACAATTAAAAAAAAA